>JAEIIJ010011230.1:0-13517 GCA_018904815.1 Drosophila ogumai | reverse complement strand
GTAGAATGAAATATATTTCTTAAATTTATATCTTATATTTAATATATTAAAAAATACATTATAATTAATAAAAACCATTTGACTTTAATAATAAATTATATAAATAATAAAAAACTCTCTTTAAAAATGAAAATAAAATTACTGAATATATATTCTTAGAATGTAATGTATTTTGAAAGTAAAAATAGAGCTTTAAGTGGCTTTAGACTTATTAAAAAAAAATATATATAACTTCTTTTAGATAGAAACTTTTCAATAAAAAGTATCCTTTAAAGACCAAAAAAAAAACTATAGATTTTTTTTACATTCTAGAACCTTTCGCTTTTTCACTTTCACCTGCTGCATTTTGTAAGTGCCGGCATTTTCATGCACTGACTACCTCTTACGCTTTTAATTGCTGTATAGCTTTATGGCTTACCCGTAAAAATGGTATATATACTATATTATAAATTGTATAACGGCCTCATATCGCTGGCGACGATTGAAATCAATCGATTTATAGCCGCGTGCGGTAGCTTTTGGCATAATCTTTACGGCCCGCAGCGAAATCAATCAATTTAAATTTGATTAGGCCGTGATTTCTGGGCTCCCACACACAGTCGGCCGCGGGGGATTACGAGACGACATTTATATATGTGTATATAGATGCCTAATATACGACCGGGCCGATTACAGCCTGGTTATACCAATATATCGCTTTATGGCCGGCCAAATCACGCGAACTCACTCGACTCGGGGCGGAAATTGACGGACTCCCGAGAGAGGGAGAGTATACAATATATGTATATATTGTATATAATAATATCAAAAGCAAAATAATGCCCATATATAACATACTGTATGAGGTTTATATATAGTAATGCCTGTGCCTGGATCTCCGGTTTAAAAAATCATTGTTATTAATACGATTATTGTGTGCACAGTTGCGTGTTAATTTCACTGTGATTTTACCTGGGAGTATCTTTATATTCTATTCCAGTCTATTCTAGTTTATTTTTTACTACTACTACGTATTTTTTCCTTCTTAGATTAACTGTTATTAGTCTATATCTTCATATTGAAGCTAACCAAATCTGCAAATCTATTACTGACTCTGTCGGCATATAGTACTTATTTATTATATGGCGATCTCGTTGACATTTGGTCACAATTAAAACGCCACAAGATTTTAATTATATCGAAAATACACACACAGACACGGACATATAGATACAGAGAGTGTGTGTATGCCGCGGCGTATTGTTATTAAATAATTGTCGCACAATTGCCAGTTGGCCAGTTCAATCAACTCGGCCGACAGCCAACAAAGCGAAACCATTTTCGAGGCGTTTTTTCTTTTTTGTTATTTTTTTTTTGGGTTTCCACTTGCTTATTATCTATATAGAGCCGAGCATTATTTCAAGCGAAGAAATATATTGGTAATATAACCAAAAGAGGCTGAGAGACAAAATAAATATTGTTTATACTTTGCACAATACTTAAATGTATTAAAAGTTTGGAAATTTTTTAACAGAAACTCTTATAACCTTCCCTCTTTGTTATGCTTTGAAAAATGTTTAAATTTAGTACACAATTTCATAGATTAACTTTTATAAAATTTATTTATTGTATTCTTTATAATTTAAATTGTAAGCAAAGTCAGAGTAATTGTTAAACAGCCGAGTTTTATATCATATATTGGTCTTACAACCAAAAAAGGCTGGTCTTTAGTCTTTATTTATTCTACAAAAATATATTATTTATATTTAAGAGTACCTGAACTCTTATAATATATATTTTTTCTATGACTACCCCCAATATTAAATTGCAAATATACAAAATACATTTTGTAGTTAATATTTATGTTGCAATAGATCTGTTACTGTTATTGTACTTGTAGTTTTCACTAATCAATAAACTTTAATTTCCTGTAGAAACATCTCGTTGTATTAAAGCCTAATCTCTGGTTGGAATTTCACCTTTAAAACAAATCGAAATAATCCTAAAACAAATCGCGTATACGACATGTGCGCCGCTATCGGCAAATCCCTCTTAGACAATTTGTCGCTGGCCGATCACTTAAGCGATTTGTGTTGTTACTTTAATTAAAATATTTCGCATCAAGTGGCCAGTATATCAGACACTCAGCCACACACATATATAGTATATACTATATAATATGCAATGAAATCAGCAGCTAAAAATATTGGCTATAAATAGGCGGCACGAATGGCCACAAAAAAGGTATATGCTCATATTTGTTTAAGCACCTGGAATAAGGTACAAGACCAGTTGGGCTTCATTCACGTGACCAGCAAAAAATACAGCAACAAAAAAACAAATATACATATAGCCATATTTTGTGAAATTTTCGGGCAATAAAAACCTGATTATCGGAATTCGTAGGCAAAACGAATTTTTAATTAAATGATAGAAATTCCCCGAGGAGCCCGAGAATAGACAGTGACTGCTATTTTTTCGGGCCACTTCATGGGTTGTTATTGATTTTGACCGATTTGGCTTGGTAACAGGTCTCAAGATCACCAAAAATTTTGGAATAATCTCATTTATTTCCCTCAGCAAGTGAGTGAGTGCGTAATGATTCACTTACCTTTTTTCCCTTTCCTGTTTATATCTCTCGGTCTCTCTCGGTTTATCAATATATGGTGTCCAGGGTTTAGCCTTCGATTCCGTTTCGATTCCGCTATGGGGCTTCCATTGTTGTAGTCACCTTTTTTTTATGGGTGATAAGCTGTCAGTCTCTATCAATCAGCCATTGACTTATGTCGATTGGCTCTCGTGGCTTTAGGGTTTAGGTACACACCGAATCGAAGATTAATTGATTTTAAACGATCTATTAGTATTGATACAGGAATGTGGAAATGATTTTTTTTCGGGGGGAATTGTTTAGGGATTAGGGAGAGTGATGGCTAGGTTTTATACCCTTTCTCAGAGAGGGACTTGGGGCCTTCGTTAGCCTATGATTCTTTAAAATCCACTTAACATCAGGCTCTTTTATTCAAATGCTCACTCACCCAATGCCAATCAAAGTGTATTGTTTTTTGCCTCTCGCTTGTGTTTGCGTCTGTTTTTATTTTTATGTTCATAGTTTTGGCTTGAAAACTGGGTCAGCCAAATAGCAAATATGTCTTTGCTCCTCCTCCCTTCGGGCCAGATCCGTATTGAGACTTTATAGCAGCCATCTCGAATATATATATGTATGATTGAGTCCGCTTCAAGTGCGATACCCTTCGGCTGGGGCATCATACTTTTATTGACACAACTGCTGCGCGGCTTTATGGTATTGTAAGTGAGCGGAGTTAATGCCTTCGCTTTATGGATTTTTTTTTGGCAACTAATCATACATATAAGGCTGCAAGAGTGCTTGGGTACAGGCAGAGAAATAAGTAACTCTCTTGGAAAAGTAATCTAAAAAAAAACAAGCTTTTTTCATGCAGTTTGTTACAGTTTTCTTCACAAAAACTCATAAACTTTACTATAAACTTTTACTATTTTCCTAAATTTTATATATATTTATTTCCCTTATTAATTTTCCCCCTGCTTATTTCTCTTTGTGTACCCTGATATAGCCATATCCTACTTGGCCAATTTCATCCGTCATTCTTCATTAGCGCCTGTCTCGATTCTCGAGTGGCCAAAATTGTTAAAACCATATCCCCCTCTGCGATCACGACATTTAGTCATAGACACTTGTGCGTTGTGCTATCTGTACAGCCAAAACTTCCTTGGAAAATGGCAAAAAAAAAAAAAAAACAAAATTATATTGTGTATTAGCAGCAATAAAAAAATAAACCCAAACCTCGAAAGACAAAGGAGTAGAAAAAAAAGTACCTCATTCCAGAGTTTTCCGCGCGATCGAATCACTTTTTGGCCGAAAAATTTACGATCCGCGCAAAATCGAAATCGAAAATCGAAATCTGAATCACAGTCCACATAATCACGCGCTAATAAGCGCGATAACTTTAGCAGTAAAAGAATGGCTACCGGTGCCAAGTTCTTCCTCCTCCTTCTACACCATTCTGGCCCGATAGGATGAGCCCACCCACCGCCCTTCGCTCCGGCCCGTGCGCGTTTATTAATTAGAATTTATGGTCCGGCAATCGCCGCGTCCATATAGAGACAATAAATAGCCTTTGTATATGTTGTTGGAGGCACCATAATCTTATCGCAGCCCCTCACTCCTTTCGACAGGTGAAGAGCCCCCCATTATCGAGACCAGGAGCGGTTCTCGAACTCTGATCAAGAAGCATTTCGACTAGAGCATAATTTTAATCATTAATCTTTGATTCATAGTTTAAGAAGTTTGCCTATTATTATATTTTAATTATTGGGAAATACGAGAATTCATTTTAATGGATAGCCTACCCTGAACCGCTCCTGTATCCCTGCCACACGCTCCTATTATCAACCAGGAGTGTGTAGGGTTTCAGTTCCATTAACGAAAATCAGGAGGCATTTATCATTGATTACAGCTTAAAGCCATATTTTTATGGGGATGCCAGGACAAGCCTGAAAAGCTCCTGGATCCTGCCACATGCCTGGAGAGCCTGAACCGCTCCTGTATCCTGCCACACGCCCCTATTGTCAGCTGTCAACTGAAGATTTGAAAAGCGCGCGTCGTACAGCTGCCGCTGTGCTCCTCGGTTATCTCCGAATTGGCCAACGCAAATCAAATCTGGCCAAAATGAGTTAACAAAAAAATAAAGAGTACTAAAGAAAAAAACCTACAAATAAATATAAATAAATGCAAAAAAAAAAAGAAACCATAAAAAATAAGGAGGAGGAAAAGACGGCTCTGGCTCTCTTAGCTCTATCTCTTTCCGATTATTTACAGTTAGCTCCGTCCAGGCGATAACCTTGCCCACAATATATCTTGGGCCCAAACGCCGACTGAGGCAGCGACAGCGACCGCAGCAGCGACGCCTGCCACTAATCACTCCAATTAGCTAGAAAGTGCTTTTCGTTTAAAATTCGCACGTTGTCGCAGTTTCTTGGCATTGTACTGCGAGGCTCTGAGACAGCCACTTGGCCAGTTCGTTTCGAGTTCGAGTTTCGAGTTTCGAGTTCAAATTCGATATCGATTTCGATTTCGAGTTCCAGGTTTAAGGATAACCGGAGCTGTGGCGGCCACCTGTAATTTTTTGTGAGTGTAACCAGAGAGTGCAGATCTCGCAGATCCTTTAAAAAACTATAAAAAAAGAAATACAAATAAAAGCAAAAGGAGCTAGTGAACAAAACGTGAAATAACAAGAAAAAATATAACACAAAAGTTTTATAAAATCACAAACCAAAAACTACAAAACATATTTGAAAAAATTAGTAATCGTTAATTAATAAAATAATAAAAGAGAGACTTGGTTACTCTGTAAAATCTCACAAGTGCAAGAAAAAAAAACAAGGACATCATTTTTTAAAACTTTTCTATAATATATACATTTTTAATACATTTTTTTTAAGTTCTGTTTAAGGAAATATAGAATTTCCTTTAAATATATTTTTTCCTAATGCAAAACCTTTTTTTTAATATTTTTTTATCGAGGTTTTTAAGGAAATTAAATATTAAGAAAAATTTAAGAGGGAAACATCCTTTCAAAATTAAAATATAAATTTAATTTTGAAAGGATGTTTCCCTCTTACATATTTAAAAAAAAAGTTTAAACTAATTTACCTAAAAATATAAGAGTATTTTCTTTGCCAAGTTTTATTATAAAAATACAAAAAATATATAAAGGCAGGCGGCTTAAGTGAAGGGCCAAGCAAAATGGAAATAAAAATGAAAATACAATAATAAAAAAAATACATAATAAAGGAGGGAGTAGTGGGTTACCGAGGGGGAGGGGGTAAACCAGCGGCCAATTTGTAGGCCACTTAAGTCCCGAAGATAATGCAGATTGTCTACAGCCGATTTCGAAACAATTTGGATAGCAAAGCGAATAAAGCGAAATAAAGCGAATAAAGCGAAATAAAGCTTGTGTTATAGACCCTCCGACTTTGATGAGTGCGTTATTTCGCTAGAATAATAATTGAAATTGAAATTGAAATTGAAGTGTTTCTATATTTTTTTCTTTAATGACGTTTGGCGCGTGTCGTTCTTTCTATATATAAATTTATATATATAGATATATCAAATTTAACTCACACGCAGCAGCCATTAAAATCTTTGGCTTGAAAACTGTCAATTGCCCAGACCAAGTAGGGCCACTTCCATTTGCAAACGGGAAATCGTACCTCTCCATATAATACATATGTACATACATATAACAGATACTGTATTTTCTGGGCTTATTTAATCTTTTGGTTTCGTTTTCATTTCTAGTGAAAAATTGGTTAGTTTTCAAAAAGCGTAAAGCAAACACGTGCTCCTTTTGGTTCCATATAGTATTTCTTTCTGGCATTTCACAGTTTTGTAGTATCAATCGGGGGCCCAGCTGTTTGGGCGTTTTTAGAGGATAATTAGCATTAGACAGCGCCGTGCTTTGTTGTGATGACGTCAGTCACAGATATTCAGTCGGCCAGGTAGCAGGTTCTTTATGAGTTAATATTAATTATGGCCAGGTTTTTGTATTTTATTTTGTGACTTTGTTTCTGGCAACGGGTTCGGGCTACTTACCCCGTAATCGAACGTATTATCTGCGATAATAATTGAGAGCCAAAACCGAATATATAAGTACATATAGTCGCCGTAACAGATACTTGGGAGGGCCCAATAATCAATGCACTATGTATTAGGTTAAAAAAGCTGAAATTATTTATATTTTTCGTAGAAAATTAACAGAAATTCTTTTAATTATTTTTTTGAATTTATGTCAAATTACTGTTTGGTTGGAAAACTTATCTGAGACACTGTTTCTGTTAAAGTTTCAAGCTGAAAGTTATAACATGCTAAAAAGTTTCGAATTACTAGTAAAAAGGTGGTAAGATAGGCTTTAAAAAAGTAACCTAAATAATGATATTACCATAATATTTATAAAATGTGAAATTTTCAAAATTTCCCACTCTAATTTAACCGAACGATAAGCACTAACAGAATGCTGCTAAGCATAGAATGGTGCTGTTAAGCCTAAATTGTATTAAATTATGCCGTAAAGCCCAAAAAAATAAGTTACTTTTGCTTTCTGGTAAAGTCACACTTAACGAATAGCACGAGTTTTTTAAGTAACTTAAATAATAAATAAAGCACACTAAAAAAAAGTGACAGGCTTTCACTCAAACTCTTAAATGTTACCTATTGAAAAATATTACAAAGTATAACATCAATCAATTCTATATTTTAAACTAATAAAACACTCTGGATTATTTATTTTAGTTCACCTATATTCCATACAAAAAAATGGGGAAAAATAAAATCCAGACCCGATTACATTCCATTTAATGAGCCGCCAATTCGTGACAGTTCACTGATTAGCACGTGACGGTAAATCCCAGCCACAACGTATACCCATACTTTTTGGCCCATCTCCCAAGTTCTACGTATCGAATTTTTACGAGCTTTGCTTTGACTTGGCATAAATGAATAAAAAAAAAAAATTTAGGTAGGATTATAAAAAGAAACCGAACAAGCCACGATTATAAGTCATATAAATTTTATTCTTTTTTGTTAATTTGTATGCTGTAGTTTAGTCTTTATTTCTGTGTGTTGTGGCATTGTTATTATCATTAATTTGCGTTGTGTTTATTTCCTTTGAGAATTTCTATGCCAATGTCTGGTCATAAAAAGTTTAACCAATTTTTTTCTATTTTTTCTATTATCATTACTGTGTGTGTGTGTGTTTTTTTTTAACCAGGGTTTTCATTGTGTGCCGTTTTTTGTCGCTTCAGTTGAGGGGCCTGAATAATAGTTGGATATGCCGCCTAATATGCAATTAATTGGACATGAACTTGGACAGTGTGTGTGTGTTTGTGTGTGAGCTGATGTCAATTATAAACAATTAGACAATGGCAAAATTGGTAACAAACCGATGGGAACAGATGATGATGGGGCCGCTGCCAGATGAATGGGGGAAGACTTTGCCGGCGAGCTTCTGAATCTCGGAACAGATTCACAATTGTTCCTGACTTCTATATACCTGTATATATATACCTGGCAGTCTATTAATTTGTTTTTTTTTTTCCACGAAATTTCCGACAATTATGGCTGGGCTCAGGCAATTTTCAAAAACTAAAAACGAAAACGAAAATCTTTCAGTTACCTGTATTGAAATTATAATTTATATTATTCTTTTATTACTATTATTGTTATGGCCGAGACTAATGATTGCTTCTCTCTCATTGCAGTTAACTCTTTTTCCCTTGGGTTAATTGATTAACCAGGCCCAAAAGAAGCCTAAAAAAAAACACAAGAGAGATCCCGGGAGAACACAAAAGCCAGCAAGATGACTGGTTTCACGAACGCCGGTTTTGAAAACGATGAGCCCGTCAAGGTGAGTGTTGTTGTTATTTATTTATTTACTTCTTTATATTTATCATTGCCCAAGTAGTTCAGTTCGTTCTCCTCCCTACTCCGGGAGGGGGTGTAAGTGCTTTACCTGGTTTTTTTCCTCCTCATTTAACTCGAACAAGTGTCGGACACGTCAATGTACGCATAATTAAAAAACATCTGTAAACAAAGGAAGAGGCGAAGGAGAAAATCACGAAAAAGATTCGAATAAGAGACTCATTATATTCCGGGTTTGTTATTGTCACTATTCAAATGTACAAATGTATATGTATGCTTTTGCATAATTAAGGAAAAAGGGTTAGGCAAGTTCTTTTGGTACATTTTTTTGTCAGGCAAGTTTGTATTTTGGCCAAAAGAATTTAACAAAGCCACGAAAGAATGCCAAAGACTTATTTTCAAAGTAAGATATAGGATTTAAAAGCCAACTACAAATTGTAATAATACTTTAGCCAAGTCCAGACTCTTTTAAAATTTTAAAATATGAATAAAAAGTGAATAAAAAATATAAATTAAATTTAGCTAAGGTCTATAGTTATACGAATTTATTAAATAAATCAGGGAAACCCAAAGCACAGACTTTTTGGCTTAATTTTTAATTTGTGGCCAAATCCAGACTCTGTTTTATGAAAATTATTTCTAATAAAAAACCAAATAATAAATACTTATTAATTTTAACTTAAAGCCATTGCTGTTCTATAATATTCAGAATTCTTTTTAGAGTTAATTTTACAAGACACATGTTTTTTGTGGCTAAATAATACCCCAGCTAGATTTATTAACCTTTATAGGCTTCCGTCAGCTTATAGGCTTTATGCTATATCGAAATCGGGTTTCAATCAAGAAATGGCTTGGGTATTTCCCATCGGTTCGCTTAGAACTTATCGGGGAGAGCCATCGAAATGGTCATAACTGGCCATAACGCGGCTGCTGCCTTGGCCACTTGTCGCCGTTGTTGTGTTTTTGTGTTTTTTTGCCATTCATTCATGCATGGACAATAGATATGGCTAACATATAGCTTATAGGCCGGATTACACTTATCATTGGGTGTCTGGGAGAGCGCCTTAGTCTCAGTGTGTGTGTGTGTGTTAATGACTGTGTTTGCCTTCGGCCAAAGAAATCATGTTTTATAATGACACGCGTCACAGCTTTTATGATGGCCCAGTTGGGGAGGAAGTGCCCAATAAACCGAAAACTACAAAAACCAAAATCGAAAAAAAAAAATAAATAAATAACCAAAAATCGAACAGCAAAAAAAAGCTCAGCTGGCCAATGATCATTAGCATTTGGTTAGCCACTCCTTGGCCTTTTAATGAGGCGAAATAAATTTCACCTGCAGAAATTCAAAACCAAAGCCAAAGCCAGCCCACACGCAGAAGCGGAAAGGCAGAAAAGCTGAGGAAAAAAAAAAATCAGAAAAAAAAATCAGAAAAGAAATGTGACAGCAGAAAGCTGGCTCCCTCTCCACTTATTTATGGATATGTCTTAGCCACAAACTTGACCAGAGAGCCGGCCAGGCAGCTTATAGCTAGCCAGGTGATGATGGCCAGCGAATTTGGCAATAAATAAGGTAACAACACAAGAAAAACTGAGGCAAACGAACGGCGCAAACTAACACAAGACCGAGGAAAGAAAAACAAAAATAAATACAACAACAAAAAGATATTGCACAATTAAAGCACCGACAAGGTTTCATAATAAAATATTGCCAATTTACAATACCTACCACCCCGTCGCCACCTCTCCGCTGAAAAGGAGTGACCGCCGCGCCCTGTAATCGGTTCGGTTCTTGAAAGACATCGAAACCAAACTTGTTTTCCTCAACCCAGAACCGCAGCAGCCAAAAGGAAAAGCAACACAAAAAAAAAATTAAATAAAAGAAACACGAGAACGTCCAGCAAACACCAAAGACAGCAGAGGTGATTGAAAACTATTCAATATTTTGTAAAAATCAAAAAGGTATTAGTTATGTCCTTGTATAGTCTAAAGACTTTATTAATTAGCTTTATTAATTATTAATAAATTGCTTAGTTGTTACTTCCCACCCTTATGTTCGAAGTGTTTACCTGTAAAGCAAGTCTGGTGCTAAATAACTCACCGCTGCTGTATGTAAAAACCACCAAAGCAAAGACGAAACGTGCCGCGTTTAAAAATAAAACGCAAATCTCGTGCAGCACAGCGCGTGCGCAACATGTTGCCGCGTGGGCACACACAAACACACACACACACACAGGCACATAGAGGCTGCAGGCAGTAGGTCGCTGGCAACATGTTGCCAGAAGTAAAGCGACTTACACAGCGAAAAATGGGTCAAGACTTTAACATGTGAAATATGATTTTTAAAACTTGAAAAATCAAATACTTATGAAATAAATAAAAAATATATAATATTATTGTTTTAAAATAACCAGTAGTTACATAAATTTATTTACATATTCCCTCAGTTTTTGTTTTTTATTTGAATTGAAATTCCCTTAAATACCTTATTTTCGCCTTGTGCACTCATACAAATACTAAAAAATAAAAAAATAAAAAATAAATAAAAATAAGACAAAATCCACACACACCTGCGGCCACACTCGAAGAGACAGTTTGCTCACCTGGCCGCTTTTAACTGGTTTGCGGCGGTTTTTGTTTGTCTCAACTACGACGACGACGACGACGGCGGCGCCGCAGGTGCTGCTGCCGCTGCGCTGCCAACACTCTCGCATATCATTATGGCCCGTGTGCACTGGCATTATTATTACGCGCACTTGTCTTAAAGCTCCGCTTGCCAAGAAAAACTATAGAAAAATTAGAAAAAAAAATTGGGGAGGGGGGATAAATAAATATCAGCTCAACCCGCATTCGCAGCCATCAGCTGTTTAGCAAGAAAAGCACATGCAAGCACAACAAACAAACAAACAAGTGCACAAACGTTTGAAAAAAACAAATACAACAAAAAAAGAGGGAAAAAGAAAATAAATAGCCTGCGAGAAAAATACATGCCAACACAGTTTGGTTTTCCAGAAATTTTTGTGGTGCCAAGTCATGATTTTTTCTTAGATTTATCAAATACATATATATTTTTGGGAGATTGAAAAAAATATATATATATAAATATAAAGGCCTAAAAGGGAGATTAGGAGAGAAAAAACTAAATAAATAAAAAAAAAGTTAAATAAACTTTAAGTTAAGCCTTTAGACAACTTTATGAAATGTAATATTATTTGTTAAATTTATTTTAGGGCTAAAATTTAAAGTTTTGCTTAATTTATTTTAATTAATTTAAATTTTTTGAATCCCAAATTTATCCTACAAAAATTGTTTTCTGAATTCTAAATTTCTAAAAATATTTAAATATATTAACTTGAAAAGGGTTGTTGTTCTAAAATACTTAAATATATTTTTCTTCGAAAATTAAAACTTTAGATAAATATATTTAAAAAATAACTGGAAAAAGATATAAAATAATCCTCATAATCCTCTTTTTACTTCTGTTTTTTTTTTTTGTACACCGGGCGTATGAGTGATATTTAATATTTTCCAGAGTTTTCGATAGCCATTTTTCATATATTGGCCTCTTTTGGCCTCTTTTTTTTACTAAATTTTGCCACGTTAACCGTTTTTCTTTTTCTTTATTTTAAAATCTTTTTATTTGCTAATTAAAAAAAAAAATCAACAAATTTAAGTATTCCAAGTATTATTCCTTTTCGGTGTTATGGCTGTTAATGGTTTTTGTTTTATAACAATTTAAATGCAATTTTATTATGCTGATAAAAGCACAGAAAGGGGATTTTTTTTTCTTTAGCTTGGAATCTGAAATCTGAAATCCGTCTGCAATTTGCATACAAACAAAACGGGGTTTTCTACAGCCTCACCGATATATACGTATATGCATATAATATCTGAACGATTTCCTTAACAAACTCAAATCGTGTGAACAGCAACGCATTATTATGTGCTGTAATTAAGTTTGTAAATATATATATGCACTGTGCGAGTGATCACATCGATTGGAGGGGACTTGCATAACGACGCGTGTGGGTTAAGCCCTCTCCCCCCACTGCCTCGCGTTGTAACCTTCTTGGCCCTCTGTGTGCGATGCATGCGAAATCGCCATTTTTTGGCTTTGGGGTTCAGTTCTCGCTCGGGGTGGGTGGGTACATTACTTTCGGCGGCCTTTTTCCCGGGGACTCTCCGGTGGAATTCGCCTCGGGCATTTTGATGGCCATTAAAATGCCCGAAAAAAAAAAAAACAAACTTTGCGCCGCGCCACGCATGCGCAACGCGAGCAAAACGCGTGCGGGCTTTATAAATTGATTTTTCGGCTTTTGAATCAGTTCAAATTATTTACCCCCCTTCGCTTGGCTTTTTTAGAAACTAAAATGCGTAACACATAAATAATTAATTAAGGAAAGCTGATCAAGGCTTAAACAATGGCTAAAAGCATTAAAATAAACAAAAAACTAAGCTGGGAAAATTAAGAAAATAATACATAATAGTCTTGAAATAAATATTATTTTTAGCACTGTTATAAGCTTGAAAAATTTGTAAATTTTATCGTAATTATCACCCATTTAAACTGAAGATCGATAATTAACCAAATTAATAATAAACTTGTTTAATATCTAATCGAATAATATGAAAGTTTAAGCTTGTTCGAAAATGAGGAGATAAGAAAGAAAGTAGGATGCACTTCTCGGTGTCTCTCGAACAAAAAACAAAATAAAAAACCAATGATCATCCGAATGCTTGGTGATCTTTACCACTTTGCTTACGACTTACGTCTTTTCTTTTGCCTTTTTTACGTTTTATTTTTAGCCAAAAGCTGGTTTCGAGCCCGACACCGCCTCGCTGCGAGAGAAAGTTGTGCTGAATCCGGCCGAGAAATGGCGCATCTTAAAGAATATCTCGATCATCTCAATAGCCTTTATGGTGCAATTTACAGCGTTTCAGGTGAGTACCTATTGGGACCATCATGATCATCTCCAACACTACTACTACTACCATGTCATCATGTCATATCGATTTCCATCACTTGAACTATGTAAAATGGCACAAAAAACCTAAATTCAGAACTTAAATTAGTTTCCATTAATTA
>JAEIIJ010011225.1:0-64693 GCA_018904815.1 Drosophila ogumai | reverse complement strand
GAACCTAGCTTTAAAACTTTAATTTTCGTCGAACTATCGGCTCGCTGGCCCAATGTGCACAGGTAAAAATCATATTTAATTGGTTAGATATTGTATATAATTTATATTTGAAACAGAAAATATAAAAAATGTTATAATTACAGGAAAAGTTTTACTAAAATGTACATATTTTTTATAGGAATTTGTATTAATCGTATTTCTTAATTATTTATTAATATTATTCATGATAAAGAATTATGAACTATACAATAAATATTTAATTAAATTAATTTATTTTAATACAAAAGTATTGTAATATTTCCTGGTAAACCTTATTGTATTATTACGTCGCACATAAGGTGCATTTACATATGAAAAGTACCAAATTAATGAGTGGTTTTTATTATATTTTCTCTCAGTGTACTGGTAATTCCCTTAGCAAGCCCGAGTGCATGCACGATCGAACCGATACCGCGATAGCAGAGGTGACAAAGCCGCTTCTGCCTTTGACAAACATCACGTAACCTAGACTGCGATTTGATTGTACCCGGTACTCTCTGGGTATATGTTTTGTAGTACCTTGAATATTGTACTTAAAATAAAGAAAGAAGAAAGGGAAGAAAGCGGATTTTCTTAAATATACAAAAATAAATGAAATAATGATCAATATCTGCCATTTGGTTTAAGATATTTCATTGATTTGAAAATCTATAAATCTATAATCTATAAAGAATGTATTATAAGAAGTTTCCAACTCAGCCTATATTCTATATATTCCGATCCGGCCACGTCCCTTTGTCTTTTTTAGTTCTTAGTTCCATTATTTAAATTCATTTATAGGGCAATACAACATAAAACAAATTTATAATAATTAAAATAGAAACCAATTTAATTCTAATAAAAATAAAGCCGAAATCTATGGTAATCTTATTTGGAAAATATTTGTAAATCATTTAATTGTAACAGAATCTAGAAATAATATTAAACTATAATATTCCCTTCTGAAGGGAACCCCCGAGTCGACTACAGCATCCCAATTATTAAGTTTAAACTAACCAATTACTTTGCCTTAAAACATTGCATTAAATTTCAATTAATTAGGCTTATACAAAGCATAATGAACATTGGCATTAACATACGGACTTATGACTAAAAACAGAGTTTAAAACATTCAACTTTGGGCTCATCAAGGGTGTGACACAATATCTATTATGAAGATCAACGAAACTCTCAACTCGGATTTGCGAATCGACATTGGCTGCCTAGACATCATGCATAGTTTGTAATAAAGTTAAGCAAAAGCTAAGATCACCCGTTCTTTAACAAGCTTCAAGAGTTCGGACACACCTTTAAGGTGAACAGTATTAATAAAGAAGCAAATAATTACATCTCTTGATGCTTGAGACGTTTGACGTGGAGGTCCCTCATTTTATTAAATTTTAATATCGCAAATACAATTAGAGTTTTTTAACCGTGCAAAGGCCATGATAATTTTCCAACAAAGCAAGCATTTCCGATTATTTAATAACTGAAAATGTTCGAAACACATGCAGAGCAATACCAAAACGTTTTAATTTGAGAGATTTTCATTAAAAATTCATTGATGTCAAGTTCGTTGAGTTGAGAGACGTGTGAAGATATATTTAAAAAACAATTCTATCAAGCGAAAATCTATAAATCTTGATTAAAGAAATAGCTTTGGAAATTTCATTTCCGGTTTTGGTACACAAACACTTGGTTCTTAGTTACGATAGTATGGTATTGTTTTGGGTATAATTTGTTTAGCTTTGTTAAGATCTTACAGAAAATTGTATTGTATACTTCAGGGCTCTATTTTGAAGGCTAGCCAAAGATTACAAAGTAACCACAAATCAGAACTTATTTAATAGGTTTTTTTAACTTTGTTCGTTGTAGTTTCTTTTAGAGACTCGAGAACAGGTCCGAAAATTGTAATATTCAGTCGTTTGTGTTCTTTAAAATCTTAATTTAATTTAATTTTCGGCTTCTCTAGGTGAGCTACTTGTTTAGTATTGTCTTATTGTCTTCTTATAACCCCAATATTTTCTAAATATTTTAGGTTTTCAGTTAAAATTTATCACATTTCAAACCAAAATAAAAGCTCTTTGATAAAAGCTGCCCTGCCTCCTTTCCGAAGTGCAAACATTCTGCAAGCTATGGAGCCCTGTGGAGCTTTCGAGATTGATGCAAAAATCGATACAGTCACAGCTGTTTGTGTACAACAAGTGAAAGTGTCCCAAAAGTGCCGCAAAAATCTAAATAAAAATTGTATAATAATTATAATCGACCGAAAATCGTGTTGCCTGTGCGGCTTAACTTCCTTCACAGTTGGTTTCAATCGAATTCGCCAGGATGCCGAGCTCAAGACGTGCCATTCTGAAGCACATATTGTCGGGTCTGTGCACCAAAATGAACCGAACCAAGTCGGTGCCCACTGACGTCATGGAGACGCCGCTCAACCGATGTCTCAACACCTTCGACATCGCCTTACTGGGTACTTGAGATAAATCAATTGCATGCCGGCATATTTCCGGTATCCTAGCTGATTTTTAAGAAGTTTCTGGGGTATTCAAGAGTATGACATGGCATTATTTTAAAAAGATAATCTTAACATCTGTCAGCTAAAACCAAATATGTAATTAGGAAGAGCACACTGACAGGATTGTTATTTATATTTAAGTCTTAACTTGAATATCCTTTGAATTGGAAGGGAAATTTATATGATCCAAGTATCAAAGTAGATTAAGAAAGGGTTAAAAGGGTTACAATTTGTCTTTTAATATAATTATTAATCCACGCTGAGACCATCATAACATCTGTCAGATATACATATATTGCCTTTGGAATTGGCTTTTGCTTTATTATTTATTTGAACAATCTAATATAAAAAATAGAAATTCTCAATGAAATTTCAAGTGATACCCTTTTCAGGGTATTATAATTTTTGTCAGAAGCTATAGCTTTAGCTATAGCAAATCCGGTAAGGAACCATTTCCGACCCAATAAATCATATATATTGCTGTTCAGCAATTAACAGACGGATCTTTTTAGCCATGTACGAAAGAAACAAAATTTTTCCATTTTTTTTTTTTTTTTCAAAATTTGATAAGGGGTAAACTCGTTTTAATTTTCTAAAATGGCAAAAAATTTTGATTTCCTGAAATTTAAAATATAGAATGCAGGTTTGTAAACCTAGAGAAAAGTAGCACTGAAAACCTTTTCGAATTGAATTTGAAGCATTTTTGGTTTAGTTATCATAGATTTTTGATTTGATGCCATTATTATACATCTAACTACAAGTATTACAAATTTCGGTTATTTTATAATTAAGTTTTTATATCCATTGAAGATAGCTTTCAGTTGTACTCTTCATTATTCTTTAAGAAATCATTTTTCAGCAAGATTTTAAAATATGTATTTTCATAAATTTAAATAAAATCTTGTACTAACTAGCTAGCTTTTATCTAAGGAAATGAATATTTAACAAATTAAAAGAATGTGATCTTAATAACTTATTTTTTCTAAATTAAAATAATATTTCTCAATAAAAATCTTAAAACCTATCATGGCACTTGTCTGTTTCTCGCTTCAACAAATCCTAGCGAAAACAAATTAAAATTTTATTTGAGAAACTGATGCCTAGGGAATTCCTTGTTAGGGGGAACAAATCTCTGCCCTTCAGAGATGTGGGAAACTCTTCTTATCTTTGACTCGAAACCAGAATGTAATTAAATCGCGTACAGTTCCCTATGCTTGCCTTCGAGCCCCCAGAGATTAGGGAACCACCCCTAAATATCTATATATATATATACACATACATGACTCTTATGTACACCGCTTTTTTCCCCCAGGCATTGGCCATATGGTTGGCGCTGGCATCTACGTGCTGACCGGCACCGTGGCCAAGGAGATGGCTGGACCCGGCATCATCCTCTCCTTCGTCCTGGCCGGCTTCATCTCGATGCTGGCCGCGCTGTGCTATGCGGAGTTTGGGACGCGAGTGCCCAAAGCGGGATCAGCCTACGTGTACACTTACATCTCGATGGGTGAATTCTGGGCCTTTGTCATCGGCTGGAACATCCTTCTGGAGCACATGCTCGGCGCTGCCTCGGTGGCCAGGGCCTGGAGCGGCTACGTGGACTCAATGCTGGGCGGTTGGATTGGCAACACAACGCTGGAGCTAACAGGAGGCATTCACGAGCCAGGATTGGCTCAATATCCGGATATCTTGGCCTTCCTGGTGTGCATCGTGTACGCTGCCGCCTTGGCCGGAGGAGTCAAGGCCACGGCAGTGTTCAACAGCCTGCTCACCCTGGTCAATATCGCCGTCATGGTGCTGGTCATCAGCGTGGGCTTCTGGTATGCGGACACCAATAACTGGTCGGAGGCGGAGGGGGGCTTCCTGCCCTACGGTATTGGCGGCGTCATCGCAGGAGCGGCCACCTGCTTCTACGCCTTCGTGGGCTTCGACTCCATTGCCACCTCTGGGGAGGAGGCCAAGAATCCCTCGGTCTCCATACCCATTGCCACCATTCTCTCCCTGTTCGTGGTCACCGTGGGCTACATCCTCGTGAGCGCCGCCCTCACCCTCATGATCCCCATCAGCGAGATTAACCCGGCCGCCTCGCTGCCGGAGGCCTTTGGTCAGCTGAACCTCTCCTGGGCCAAGTACTTGATTTCCATTGGGGCGCTGTGCGGGATGACCACCACTTTGTTGGGCTCCCTGTTTGCCCTGCCGCGCTGCATGTATGCCATGGCCTCCGATGGACTGCTCTTCAGCTGCTTCGGCAAGGTCAACTCCACCACACAGGTAAGGAAACAAATTATTCAATAAAACCAAAAAACTCAACGATTTTTTTATTGTTAGGTTCCACTGCTCAACCTGGTAGTGTCAGGTGTGCTTAGCGCCTGCCTCGCCCTGGTCTTCGACCTCGCCAAGCTGGTGGAGTTCATGTCGATTGGAACCCTGCTGGCCTACACCATTGTCTCGGCCAGTGTGATCATCCTGCGGTACCGGCCGATGGAGCGGATCCACACAACCATTCGGGTGCCAGCTCTGCCGGGCAGTCCTGATGACGACGACGATGATGATGAGGAGGTGGCCTCACAGTCCAGCATGGATACCTCGTCGCCCACTAGTGAGATGATCGAAGAGGTGTTGGCCGGCAGGTTAAAGAGCCAATTCCGGTGCCTGGAGCCACTGCTGGGTCGCTTCGAGCCCGGAACTGTGGTGTCCGTGGCTGTGATGCTCTTCATCTTCCTGAGCTTCGCCATCTGTGTGGAGCTGAAGGTGTCGTGGACGCAGCTGTACACTGGCACCTGGTGGGCCCTGATCATCTACGGCTTCATCATCTTCGCCGCCAGCACCTGTGTGGCCGTGATGGCTGTGCACAACCAGAACACCAGGGGCCTAGTCTTCAAGGTACCGCTGGTTCCCTTTGTTCCGGCTCTCGGAATCTTTTGCAACATCCTTCTGATGGTTCACCTGGACGCCGTTACCTGGGTACGATTCTTTGTGTGGGTGTGCATTGGCATGGTGGTGTACTTCCTCTACGGCATCCGGAACAGCAAGGAGGGAGAGGTGTGCTCCTCGTACTCCATCCTCATGACCACTTCGGAGGCCGGCAAGGTGCCGTGGGGTTCGTTTAAGGGAACAGCTTCTTCGGGCAAGGTCAAAAGTGGCGGCAAGCACACCATCTTCGAGAGATTCACGGGAAGGAGCAAGGCGGACGACAAGAAGTCCATTGTGGAGGAGAGTGAAAACGAAACCTCTGGATATTCCTAAGTCAATTCTTACGAAACGGATTCTGTAGCCTTTCAATTTTGATTTTATTATGTTAAGAAGTTTATTTAAATTTACAGATCAGGCTCTGAGTAGCTACAACAAATATCCGGAGAAACTGATAAATACACCTTGTTTGAAATACATACAAACCTATTTAATCAAAATCTTAAATGTAAATAGCTAAAGCTTACTAATTTATATTGTATTTGTTGCCTGGAACAAAGTTCTGTTTAATATTTTTTAAAACAACATAAAATAACAATAATGAGGTACAAATTCACTCTTAAAACCACTCTGAATGTTATTTTTAAAAGTTCTTCAGTTACAGTTTCCGTTCTGAATATTCAGGTATTATTGTAGGCTACGGTTTGAATCGGTCTCTCTATACTTAACCTCTTCGAAGTCTATGCATTCCTAAGAAACCCAACGTTGAACGAGACATATGGCTAACACTTATGATCGAGGAAAATTTTGGTAACTATTATAACGGAGTACCTTTACCACAAAACATAGTATATCTGTCTACTGAGTGTTATTCCAAAACCATATTGCAGAAATCGTATTGCATAAATACAAACCAACATATTTACTTTGCAAAAACGTACAAATATATTTATGAAACGTTATGCACACTCGGCATTTGTTAAACAATAGTACATGTCTTTCAATAACTACATATACATATATATAAATATATATTTATAACTGTGTAAATAAACGTATACAATATTATATATATGATTGAAATTATATTAAAACTCATGTATACTGATGAGGCTGGTGTTTTAATTCGAGTTGAATTTTTTAGCAAGTTAAGATTTACGTTGATAATTTCATATATCTTAATAATTTATCGTCTAAATATTTAAATATTTCAGACCCAAAGAGTTGCTTTATCAGTGTAAAACCAGAAAGATCGACTCGTTTAATGTTCGGTGTAGCCTGTGTGTGTGGTACAGTTGTTGATTCCATTTTTTTAAGGACTCAAAAAACACATTCTGAACCCAGAACTGTTGAGATCTCAGCCTGTACCACATACAATAGGAGAACCTACCCCAGTGAGAAGCGTAGGCGCATACATATGTTCAGCTGCAAGAATATCTTTGGCTCGAAATCTCAGCGTCAGTCACAGGAAGCAGGTGGTGCACAGGACTCTTTATAGCGTTCGACTGCAGGACATACTTAGTGCGTAGAAGCGTAGAGTTTCATTGAGGGATGCTGCTCTGGGCTCAAGATGCTCGAGAGACTGGGCATCTCTTGGGCCGCGAACTTGTTTTGGGATTAGCTGCGTCTGTGCGATGGCGCGGATCTCGAAAGATGGCTATAACTGCCGGTCAAAGCCAAGCGTGGCCAACTTTTAGGCAAATTTAATTAAAATCTACACAAAAACCTTAAATATGTAAATAAAACTACATTTCTAGGGATCTCTGATGGCATGATTATATCATCGTTTAATGCGTATATTTTCTTGAAAAAAATTACAAGTTTTTTTATTCGCTTTCCTTGAAACTGTAACAATGACGACAATATACAATAGAAAAAAGAGGTTTTCAGCTAGTTTAGTGTCACAAAGGAACAATGGAGGCCGGGCTCCTTCCGGGTGAAACAGGGTCGCCCAAAAATACAATAGACAAATAAATGGCGCAATTACAAAATTGGAGAAAAGGGCCAAAGTTCGTTTAGATCTAACGTGAAAAGTGGGAAAACTTGATGAAAAATTCGGGGACAAACCCACCCCATGAAGATGCGATTAGGGATATTTTCCAGTCATAAATGTGGATCGGCTTTTAAGTTTTTTGTATTTCTTTCTTTTGTAAAAGCGAAGTTCTTATACCCTTTCCAAAGTCCAGTAAATCACATAAACGCTTTCTTGAGAAAGTGTACTCATGCTTTCTTGATGAAACTACATATTTTGGTAAATATTTTATTGAAAAATATCCTTTTGATAGCTGAAGGCAATTGTCATTTAGGGGTTGACAGGGTTAATGGTATTCCGCAGCCTGTACCTTTCTTCTTTCCTTTGTGTCCGAGATGAGCATCATAAGGGGTTAATTTTTTCTTGAAAAATTCATTTTCAAACGTTTTCCATGACGGACTAATTGTTTGTCTGTGATCTGTGTAAGGGA
This sequence comes from Drosophila ogumai, assembly GCA_018904815.1. NCBI lineage: Eukaryota > Metazoa > Arthropoda > Insecta > Diptera > Drosophilidae > Drosophila > Drosophila ogumai. The sequence goes on along the minus strand of JAEIIJ010011225.1, from coordinate 56,785 downwards.
CGGGGTTACCGGCCACTACTGTTGGCGACGCACTCAAACTCGCCATGATGTGTGGAAAGGCATCGGGAATTTTCACCTGGGAAGTGCTACCCGTATTATAAATATGCTGCCGCAAATTACCTATACCTCGCTTTGTACCCACAGGAACTGCAAAAATATTCTACATAAATCCCGGGACATCTCTGAGCCGGTTCCCACGCCGTGACTGGTAATAATAGTTACTTCCAAGCCATATGTGTGCTGTGCGGGAACGCCAATACCATTTCTCGGCCGGGTATCGTATCTCCTTCATTACAAATATTTTGAACAAAGCCCGGAATCCTCATCATGCTGGCATCTGGGAAACACATCTGGGAAGAGAATCGAGACCTGGAAAAGAGCAGCAATTTTCACCACCTACGCATAAATGTGTGTGTAGGTAGCGAGAAAGTGTTTGAGGCCATTGAATAATGTCCTTCAAACTGATCGTGTTTTTTTGCCATCCCATATCATTCCGAAAATATAGAACATTTAAAAAAAATCTAGATATTAAAAGTAATATTCCTTTTTAAAAGAAAATATATCACGAAAAACCCAACAGTTTTTTTTTACAAAAGTTCAATGACATCGACAACATAATGGGGAATCTTTCTCTTTGTAATGAAAAGAAAGTTTTAATGGTTAATGTTAACGGTAAGCAGCTTGTATAATGTTGAACAGGCTTTAGTTATTTGTTAGTAAGTTCACAGTAAATCTGTTTGCCAGAAAATCCACACTTATAGCGTAATTTTAAATCAGATCAAGTTCCCTTATAAGTTTCGCCGCCGTTAGAGCGTCGCGTTTCCATGGAAATTTATACATATATTTCGTTTTTTTTTTAACCAACCACCGCCTAGTATGTGTAGTATATGTGGTCATTGCACCTGATGCTATTATTGTTGGCAATAAGCACTTTCTCCAAAACAGCCGACGCCGCCGCCGACAACCTGTTGTTGAGTGTTTACTGCACGCTCGAAAGAGTGAGAGTGTATCTTCTGTGATGCTTGAGTTCGATTTGCCGTTCGAATTTACACCGATCCAACAAAGTTCAAAGAGATTGAAACACCATTCAGCTTTGTATAACTTCCATAACCTGAACTCTTGTAAATTGACCTGAAAATATAGTTAACTGTGTTTATAATCAGTTTTATATACCTAAATAAGATTTACATAATTAAATAAAATTTATATGTACATATATACCTGTTTAATTAAAATAAATAAAACTTTAGCGACTTATGATCGCTAAAGGGTAACAATATCTTGACACTTAAAAGAAATATATTTTTCGTTTTTTACCATTATGAGTAAATAAAAAAACAAGATATTTTTATAAATAATTGAAATATTAGAGGTCTTCTTGAAGGGTACTTCGATCTCATGTAAAACAAATTTCTGATGAAATATAAAAAAGCTTGAGTATATTAGTACATAAAATTGGTTAATTTCTCGAAATACTATTATAGATATGACAAAATCTGCCGTTAAAATATATAATATAAATATTCAAAATAATATACAGATACATATGTATAAAAATATTATTATTTTTACCTTTTTCATAAACTGTCACTCTCAGGCTTTTAAAATTCACATGCAAGTGTAATTTCTTATCGTGCTCATCGGCTTAATCTACATTTACTTTTCCCGCAGTCATTGCATGGCCTTGCATCGTGCATTTCCCATCCAATCGCCATTTCACTTCCAGAACTTCACCTACCATAATTTCGTGCGAATCTGAAACTTTGCACTGAGCGCATATAAAACTCCACCAACCCGTCAGATACACAAGTTTATTTACCATCAGGCGAGGTGTGCGTCGTGTTGTTTGTGTGTCTGTTTTTCGGGGGAATGTCGCTCCCTGTGACGGTGTGATGGTGCTTCAACTGGGGACTTAGGAAGGGGAATCGCAGTCTGAATCGTCATCCCGGATTGATGACGCAGCCGATGATGACGCATTCACTTAACCGCTTTGGCGAGAGAGAAATCTAGATTTCATGCCGCCGCAAGCGGCTTGGCAACCACAAACATTCGTGCTGAAATTTTATCGAACGTCTCGAGTCGCAAAATAAGCCCCAACAGCTCTCGGAGGAGAACTCTTTCGACTTTGTTTCAGTCGCAGCACCAGTTTAACGTCTATTTTCGAATTCAAAATTTAAAATGTAACGTTTTCTTGGTGGAGCTCGGCGGCACAGTGGGTCCAAGGGCGGCTCCACCGCAAGCTTAAACTTAACACAAATTATTCAATGTGACTTATAAATAGATTTTAGAAATAGTTAATTGAAACCTATCCCGAACATACCGAAAGCAATATAATCTGATTCGAATTGGTTCTTAAGTGTCGAGATAATGTGCTAGTAAAAATCTGTGCAGAGCTGGTTGGTTCGAATTTAATATTATCCGTTTTTTAACTAAGAATTGTTTCTATATAAATATTTCATATTAATTCATTTCATAATTATTCGTTTTTCGTTAATTAATGTGAGTAATTTTATTATAATGAAATATTATATAAAAAATTAGGTTATTCGTAATTTCAACCCATGATGAAACTAAAATGTGGTTCGTGAAATAAATATGTATAGTATACAAAGTACAACCTCTTTATGTGATTACTGCTATTGATTATTACTAAGAAATACATTTGTAGTTATTTCTTATAATATACATATGTACATAAGTAAGTGCACGAACCAGAATGAAAAGAATGTGTCATATACAGTGTGCATATTCCCCTGATTAATAAATATCAATATAATATCGCCATCCCCAAATTGAACTCCCTTTTCGATCAGATTCGTGGCACGGTACCAGTATAATTCCTCATTTAAATCTTCACATCTACATTTATGAGAAACAGATGCGAAAACGTGGAAAGGGACGAACGGAGAAGGAAGAGCGAGAAGACGTTTTCGTTCTGTTACCTCTCTCTCGGTTCCGTTGTTCGCGATTTTTTCATTCGTATTTATCGGCTGCTTTGGGCAAATAAAAAGAAGAAGCAGGAGAAATGGAAACAGACGTTGCGTTTCGAAATGAGCGTTACATTACGAAAAATTCAATCGGGAGTTTAGAGAAAAGCGCCCAAAAATAATGTACAGCTGCAGTAAAAATACTAGCTCCTTTTCCAATTCTATATTCTTTCATAAGTTTGATAATGGATATAAATCTTGAACTTTTTTGTATCACTAGGATCAATGGGGAAATGTTACATTTTTATTTAGCATGGAATAATCCCATTATCATATGACAGCAGTAAAGATGTGTTTTTAGCTAAACCTAAAACCTAAATAATGTACAGTTACAAGATTTTGGTAGTGCATTTCTATTATTTTGACCTCATCTGTGTCGAGACGCATGTCTTTAGTGGGAAAATCACCTTGCGCCAGCTGCAAATGCAACTGCAGCATGTACAGCCCTGCATCGGTGCACTACACGGTGCTTAGGGGTTGGAATAGTGCAGCTGACATAGAAATCTACCTGCGACATAATGCCCGCTCAGTGGTTCTTACCTGCTCCTGCTCCTGCTCCTCGAAGATCTCTTCTGATCACTACCTTCTGTCGCTGTCGTAATTCCTGCGTAGCCCAGTGATCCTCGTTTAGGGACAGCTGCAAAAATCATGAAATCGTCTGCACTGCGAACACGAATACCAATACAGACAGGCACTCACGTACGAGTGAGTAATGATCTCGCACAGGAAGAAATTTAAAGATCGATTTGATGAATCAAACATGAAATTGAATACAACAAACTATAAATAATCATTCTCACACAGTAGTTTAAATAGTTCAGAACAAATCTTGATAATGTAAGGTCCGTCAAAAAATCAAACCTTAGATTTAAATAAAAATTAAAAAGATCTTCTAAGATAAAAAAAAAATTTTCAACAATAAACATATAATTCCTTATTTAAAACAATAATTAATTGCGGTATTAACTATACATTTTAAAGAAAACTTTTTATTGCTTCTAATGTTGCTTGTTTTAAATATGTAACAAAAACTTACAAATATTTTTAATAAATGCGAGCATTAAAACATCAACGTATTCATGAAATACGCTGGGGGTATAAAAACAACTGTATTTTGAAAAGATCACATTGATTTCTCGACCAGATCGAATAGATATTGAAAATATAAAGGCACAGTGTGGATCTGGGTATATCAAGTTCATAATGTTTACTTTCCCTCTTTCTAAATTAGAGCTCAGAGATTATTTGTTATGTAAAATCATATTCAGTTTTAAGGGTTGCTGTAAAGATAATATTCGAAATAAGAGTTATCGCGGGCATTCAAATCCAACGTCTCGTTTCTCGCCGCGAGCCCCGACGCATGCGTGTGTGTGAGAATTCACACACATGCAGGCCAAAGTCGGAATTTCAGCGTTCGGCGCAATTGTTTTCAAAAATAACGATGCTCTTGCGCTCTCTCTCTCTCTGAGCCGTCCACATGCTCACTCACACAAGCGCGCACAACCTTGTGCGGGAGAGGGAGAGCGACAGAGAAACAATGCGAGCGAGAGGGAGAGCGGCGATTCGTTCTCCGCTTTCCGCTTCCACCAGCGCTCACGATGGCGACAACGACACGAAGCAGCGAGTCATCGGAACATTCGAAATTCAAACTGCGAAGAAGTCGGGCGCGTTTTCGATTTGTTTTAAAATCGCTGAGGAATAACGCGCTTTCGCATTTCATTTCGCCAGCACTGCAGCCGCGTTGGAATAACGAATTCGAAACAGTCGCACGCTAAACGGCGCGTCGCTAAATGTCAAAACAATTAACAATCGCGTTGGACAAGAAATCGTGAAGTACAGCTAAGCGCAAGAAGCAGAAAAGACGGCGAAAAATAAGACGGAGACGCGAGAGCAAGAACTGTGATAAAGTTAAGTGGTAAACAAGCAAGCATGGATAACAGTAGCGGCCAAAACAACAGTACGGCGTTGGCGTCGGTAGCGGCGGCCAACAAAGTAGTCAACTATTCCCCAGCCTCGCCCGCATCATCATCCAGCATGAGTTCCAACCAGGAGGACGGAGTTCCATCGGGCTCCGGCCTTTTCACCCCCAAGAAGGAGAATTTTCCCAACGCCATGATGCTGCAGACGATCCGAGAGAAGCTGATGACCCCTAACGGCGCATGCGAACTCCAGGCCCTGGGCATCGCCGCGGAGCCCACGGACCAGCAGCCGGTGAAGCTGATCCAGCAGCGATATCTGATCAGTGCCCAGCCTAGTCACATCTCGGCCGCCGTGGCCGCCAAGACGCCCGCCTCGTACCGACACCTTGTCGATCTCACCGCCTCGAACCTGCGCTGTGTGGACGTGTTCACCGGAGAGCAGTTCCTCTGCCGGATCGTCAACGAACCCCTGCACAAGGTGCAGCGCGCCTACTTCCAGCTGCAACAGCAGGACGAGGAGCTCCGCCGCAGCACCATCTACGGCCATCCGCTGATCCGGCCCGTCCACGACATCGTGCCGCTGTCCAAGGATCGCACCTACATCCTAATAGCGCCGGTGCCGCAGGAGCGGGACGCAACCGGTGGCCTGAGCGGTGTCTACGAGAACCTGCACACCTATATCCGGCACGAGAAGCGACTGTGCGAGGCCGAGGCGCGAGCGATCTTCCACCAGATCTGCCAGACCGTCCAGGTGTGCCATCGCAACGGGATTATCCTGCGAGACCTCAAGCTTAAGCGGTTCTACTTCATCGACGAGGCCAGGTGAGTTGTGTGGTGATCGTGGTGACACCTTCAAAATCCCCCTACATCCATATACCAAAAAGCAACCAGCTCAATTGCATACATGTCTCTGGCTTTTGGTCGCTTTATTTTGCAATTCGATAAAAACTCGTTATGAGCGAGAGATCTTGTTTGTGTTCGCCGTGTGTGCTTGTGTGAGTGTTGGTGGTGCCACAATTGTTGCTCTTGTTATTGGCCTATGTTGTTGTTGTTGTCGTTGTGGGTAACATTGAACATTTAACAAGTGTTGCAATCGAATCACCAATAGGCCAACAAAAACAATTATACTGACAAGCCACATGCACGCGGCGTATTTGCGTATGTATGTATGTATGAATGTTTGTGTGAGACAGCTTGGGTCCAAATAATAGTTCCGAATGACGTAAAAAATATTTTTGAAGTCAAATGATCTCAATTTATTATTTATTAAAATAAAGCAATATTTAAACATTTTAAATTTAATTTCAAGAATTTGAACATTTTTTCCAGAATTGTTAATAAGTTTAAAAAAAAATTTTAATTAAAATTTTATAGAACTTTTCTAATTTTTTCATAAAATATAATCTTTTTGAATATCAATACAAAAATAATATAATTTATATATACAGATTCGCCTAGATAACAAAATTTTTGTCATCGTTGCTTTAGTTTTTATTTTAATTTCATCATTATTTGACATTTTTAACAATTTAATTTTAGATATTTCAAAAGTTATTGAAATATCAGGGTGATTAATGTTACTTTTACCAACTTGAAGCAACAGATAGTAGCGCAAACGTAGTATTTTGACCTCGACTGTGCCGAGTCACGAAGCTTATTCACACAAGGGCCAATGTGCCACAGTGGTGTCCGAAATGTTGACCCACCTCCATTGTTTTTCTTCACATTTTTGGAAGCATTGCCACATTTTAAGAATTGTACAATACGGCATGTGCAATTGTGTAGTGGGGGTGGGAGGTGTTAGTAAGGCGGAGGCCACCTACTACGGGTGCTCTTGGGTTGAGAATATGTGCTCGGGTGTGAGAGAGAGCAACGTGTCGTTTTACTGCATGTGTACTACAGTGGCTGATGAAATATTGGGCTTTGCCCCCCTCACATTGGTTCTCTGTGTTCTTTTCCATATTCTCGCCATCGAAATTGTATATTTGTTTCGCATATGCAAATAAACACGCTCTCTGCCGCTCTGATTATCATCACCGCGACTTTACTACTGACATCAGCAGGGAATGACGTGAACAATTGTTCGATTCCGTATGGCTTACAATTAGCGTAATATCGGCTGATTTTTCATCATTCTCGTTCTCAGCCAAGTGCAAAAATAACAGCGGAAGGAACACAGCAGCAAAAACAGATCTCTGCTCAGTCTATTATAGCGCTCTCTTACCTTGGCGAAAAAGGAACAAACAACAAGTGTGTTCAATGCGAATATTAACGCTCATTTCCATTCGAAAGATACTATAACTATACTATGTACTTTGTGTACATTGTGTGTATCCATATCCGAAGTCTCGCACACACGCACGCACAACCAAGCGACGAGCCGAAATCTTTAAGGTCGCACTGCGGTTAGTGGCCCTGACTCTGATCTTCTGTATTTTTACCTCATATAAATTTGTATATATGTGCCTGCGCCTATATACATACATGCATACGAGCGAGTATTTATTTATGCATGTAAATCGGTAGTCATACTTTTATTTAAAACGCTTCAAGGTGTTTGAACACTTAGTCGCCGCCGCCACCGCCGGTTTTCCGTATTTTCATTTTTGATTTTTTTAACCTCTACCGCACGTTATATTTGTGCCAACGAGAGAGAGATTCCGCCCCCAAAACTCTACGCTCTTCAAAGTCCCTCTTTGGAGACCCATCGAGGTCACCGGCTGTAACTACTCCCAATCTCCAACTTCTTCACTTCTCAAATTCTCCATTGGGATACTCTGCACAGAAATATATTTTATATATTGTTAGTTATGTTAAATTACAGCTCCTCAATACCTTCATATTCAGAAATATTAAAAATTTATTTTAATATAATTTTTTTTTAAATTATGATCTAGTATGACCTTTTTAATAATCCTTAATCCTTTTAAAGGAATTACAGATTTTCGATATTATCTTGTACCCTATTTAAACACAAATAATAAACCTTGATCTTAATGTTAAAATGTAATAACAGTTGGTTTTGATTTTAATATAAAAATGTATCATCAAATATTCATATGTAAACCTTGATCTTAAAAGTTTACACTTGAAAAAGATATGCCAAATCAATATGTGATTCTGACCTTTATGATCGAAATGCTCTACGATTTTTAACAGTGTGTGCCGTGTAATTTGTGACGAGGAGAGGCGCGTTTTCAAAGCTTGTTTTTTTGTTCAGGGTCAGCTCGAGGTTTTTTTGGCCTGCTTTATGTATGTTTGGCTCTTTGGATGTTTGGATACGATACCATGGCTGGCGGCCGTGTGTTTGTGTATCTCTCAGTGGTTTGCTATTGTGCCGCCAAGATTGGTGGTTGGATCCCAGCAGAAGCGCCGTTGCAGCAACAAGTTGCGATACGTCACTTCACTCTTCACTCACTCACTCACAGCTGACGGCTACCTATAGCTCTGGCTCTCTTTTGGCTCTATTCGCCGTGTTTGCTGCCGTTTTTTTTTTTTTTTTTTTTGTTACTTTTTGCATTCGAATGTGGGCCAATGTCAATGGAGTGGAGTGGAGTGGCGGAGTGAGGGAGTGCGGGAGTGGGAGAGGCGGAGGAGGCACTCGCTCATGGGTGTCGGGGGTCGCAAGCTGCGCTTTCGTCACCAAACTGGCAATGCTCTCCTCACTCTGTCTCTCTCGGCCGAATTCGATTTCGCCTTTTGACTTGTCAAAACGCCAACGCCAACTACAACTACCACTGGCACTGCTGCCACTGCTGTGCCGTATCCGATCGATTCAAGTCTCTTCGATATTGCGCTATAGCTAATGGCCCCACAAAATCGGGGGTTACGCAAGGCCCCAAGGGATTGCACATGATGTAGAGCTCCAATGTTTTGGCGGGGGTACAGTCTGCGATCAGAATAATGGCTGCCCATAATGGCTTTAATGGTCTTTGGGAACGAAAAGGCATTTTCAGAGGTTACATTATCAATTGCCACACTTACTATCTGAATGTCAAAGTAATCAAGCTTTGTATATATAAATCTATCTTTAAATCTATGCAATCTTTTGAAAGAAAACTCACGACCCTTGTTTTATCTACTTGCTTACAGAACCAAACTTCAGTACGAGTCGCTTGAAGGCTCAATGATCCTCGACGGCGAAGATGATACGCTAAGCGACAAGATTGGCTGCCCGCTTTACACCGCCCCGGAGCTCCTTTGTCCCCAGCCAACGTACAAGGGCAAACCGGCGGATATGTGGTCGCTGGGCGTGATCCTTTACACGATGCTGGTCGGTCAGTATCCGTTCTACGAAAAGGCCAACTGCAACCTAATCACGGTAATCCGACATGGGAACGTCCAAATACCAATGACGCTGTCGAGATCGGTCCGCTGGTTGTTGCTATCGTTGCTGCGAAAGGATTACACGGAACGGATGACCGCTAGCCATATCTTCCTGACGCCGTGGCTTCGGGAACAGCGCCCCTTCCACATGTACCTGCCCGTCAACGTAGAGGTGGCCGAGGATTGGAGCGATGCGGAGGAGGAGAGCGAGGGAACAGCCACCGATGCGATTGATGAGGACGAGGGCGGACCGTGTCCGTTGGGAGACAAGCACGAGTACGAGGATATCGGCGTGGAGCCGCTGGACTACACGCGAAACACACTTCAGATGGCGCAGAACGCCAATGCCATGTCCACGGAACCCGAACCCGATACGGATGTGGATATGGGCTGATCGGAGCTCGAGAAATTCACCCACGGGTTGCTTTCTGGAACACGCTGGCGCGTCGGCTGCTACTCCGGCTGTATGCCGGCTTTGGGTAGCCGCCAGGATAATGGACATATCAGGCGATGTGCCACTGTGAATACATCCTGCGCCTTTTTGGCGCGCGCCGACTGTGACTGCGTTCCACGTCGTCTTCCTGCAGGTGGTACTGCCAAACAAAGACTTAAAGCCTCGCTTAGACATTTTCTTTTAGATACAAACACACAAGAACTCACTGCCTTCCAATCGCGCTCTGCGGCCACGATCCGTTCAAGAATCACGCCGCCCTGCGCAGCCTCCTCTCTGCAACCAATTCTTCCTATAAAAAAAAAAAACAAACACCTACCTATGTACAATACATTGAAACATTTTTTAATTTTTTTGCAAACTGTTGATCTTGATCAAAAAGGACAGTCGCCCTGATTTGTTTTTGGGCTCTAAAACAACACATTAGTTTCCATGTTAAAAAATGCAACAAATGCAAATTGTTATTTATTATTTAATACTTCTGTATTACGCTTCGTCTACTATATGAAAATCTTGTAAGAGAAAATCGTGGAAAAAAAAAAAACAAAAAAATAATACATTGAAATTTGATCTCACCAAGAATTAAAATAATTAATAGTGTTTTTTTATTTATTTCGTGGGACTTAGGAGCCTCTTAGATACTTTGAATAGTTAAAGATAACCTTATAGTTATCGGGCAAGTCGAGCGAAAAGCTTAATGCTTTTCTATCGCTTTAATTAATTGCAAGAATTTAAATTAAAAGTTATACCTTATCCTTAGAATAAATAGATAAGATGGCTTAGAAAATTATAAATAAGTATAATATAACCTTAATGAAATTAATTTTGGCATAAAATAAGGGAATTCTGATATAGGGCAACCTCTTAAGAATTGTTTAATAGTGTTTAATTATTTAGGGAAGGTTTTAAATTAATTCTTGTATTATACAAATGACTCCCATTGTAGAAGAGTTCTGTCCAAAAACATTTTTAAGACTCCCAAGAAACGTTTTATATATGAAAATTCGACTGTACTTATGATTTCAGCATTAACTGGTTGTATTTTCTGAATATCAATTTCATAGAACTAGAGAGCTATACAAGTCGAAAACAATAATGAGTCAGGGGAAAAGAAGATTTTTGAGTCTGAATGCGTCACTGTTGTTTACTAACATCAAAATACAACAGTTCAGAAAGATGAGAAAAATATTTTGATAGTATTATACGCAGAAAAACAAAGCTATTGTTATTCTTAATTCGATTCTAAGGTGATAAATAACCTGTTCGCGAAAAATCGAGAGACTTCTTGGAGCAGTGAGAGAATATTTTTAGAGCTCTCGGGCTCGAGGGATTCCTAATTACTTTGCAGATTCTGATAATGACAATAGTGACTGCAACTTATCAGGTTGGCGAACGTGACTTTCGTTGCGGAAATACTTGTGACTTTGCTCCCCCAAAAACAACAGTAAGCTAATAAGTATTATTGCGAGTAGAGGAGAGGTCGGCCGGTCGGTCCCAACACCACCACTGTCATCTGATGTGGTGGCGACGTGACGAGGCGAGGGCTTTCGCATGTATGCCACCCCGATTTTCGGTTGTGTGAGTGAGCATTTCTACCTGTGGCCGAGCGAGCACTTTGTTCAGATTATGAAATTTCCGATGGGGAGAACGAGAACTGCGCAAAACGCGAAAAACTGCTGACGGCGACGTCACCTTCAGATTGTGACTATCAATTTTTTGGAGCTCCATTGCCACGCATGAACTTTTTCCCCCGATATGGGACCTAACATCGATCCAGAGCCGACTGGAAAATACCCATATGTTTTTATATATTTGTGGAATTTTCGTAAATATTTATATGTGGGATTTTCCCTAGTATGTCAGTGAACCGCTCCTTATATTTACTCTGAGAATTATTTTTTGCTCAATTTTTAGTTAGTTAGTTTTTAATATATTATGCTGTTCATACTGGATAAAAATCTGGTTCAGTTTTGGGGATAACTTCAGGGAGAACAGTTCAGGACACCAACAACATACACTGTTATTTGGAGCCGCCCATCCCCTTTAGCATCATGGCCAATATATCCATTCTACATTGGGCCCCATTCGATCCAGGCGTGCGCTGCAGCTAAGGTTGTTAGCCAGCAGTGCTGCCACGATGGCCAGGACTCTACCAAGCAAGCGCCGCCAGAGGGACACGGTTCCTTTTCCGTGTTCCGGAAAGATGATAGAATGCATGTAAGGAAAAAGTCCGAATAAGCCATTTGAATAGAGCGGCGACAATTCGTCTTGTCTGATCCTGACACTAATACTATCCAAGTTAGCCCCAATAACGTCAATAAAAAACCATAAAACGAAGTTGTATCTTATTTATTTATTTAAAAAAATGGTTGTGAAATGCAGATCAATTTTTTTAACCATTGTGAAATTAAATTATGTAGAATTTTTATTCCAAACTAAGCTTAAGAACGATTTAAAAGCACGTAATCTTAAACCTTGCACAAACGAATTAACTTTTTAGAGATTGGACATTGTAAAGGTTGAATTTCTTTAATGTAAGATTTAGATTTAAATTAACATGATTTTCTTAATAATTTGAATAATTTAAAGAGTATTACAAGTCCAGGGATTCCTATACCTATTTCAAAGAAGAATTCAAATGGCAAAAGCCATTGTCATGTGCAAGTGTGATAAGAGTCTCAACGGGCGTTCAAACGAACGATCCAGAAAATACGCGGTCGTTCTTTCTTAACTAACATGAAAGTCACGATTCTTTTCCCTTATAGTATAGAATATACCATCTGATTTTTGACACCACAAAGTATATTACTGTACAAGCTTAACAAGGCCCTAATAGTGGTCATAAAGAGCAACCTAATGTTAGTTAAATGGAAAGTACCAAGTTATGTTGGCTGGGGGAAAAGTACTTGGAGATCTAGGTTAGCTGAAATTCACTTTTAGGGTTCTAAAACCTTTAACCATAATCTAGAGCTGAACTGTGACAGCTACGCTACTTTCCCTGACCCAAAAATATAGCCGTTACACTTTTCTTTGTTAGAGAGACACTTTGCGGGTTTTTCTTTTTGGTTTTCATTAAACATTTTTTTTCCGGACTGAGGTCTGTCTTATCTATAGTATAAAGCGATTATGAGCGGAGAAATTATTGTAATCAGTATTGTTTACTATACTATGCTAATCTAATGTTTATTTATTTGGGAGCGTATCAGGTAGTGAATAGCTGTCAGCTTTTTGCAAACAAATGCAGTTCTGACTCATTCCAGATGTATGATTAAAATAAATCTTCCAATGTTGTTCCAATGTGCGTATGTACATATATAGGCACTGTTCTAGACAGATCCGACAGCTTTCTGTGTGATTTCGACTCAATCAAATGTTCAGTTAAGGTATTTAGCGCAAAAATCTCTCGGTAGCTTCGTGCCTAATTGCGGAAACAGTGTTCTAAATAACTTTAAATTGTTGCTATCGTGCGTATATATAGGTATGTACGTGGACGTACGCATTCGTATCCCACGTAGATATGTACTCGGTATATTTTCGACTTCTGTGTCCCCAAAAAATGTGCAGTTCCTGTCTATTTATTTTTGGGTATTTCACCCGTAGACTTATATCAATCGTTGCAATTCTGTGAAATGCTTTTTCCACCTCTGAAAAACAGAACTATTTTATCGCCAACTTAATTTGATTTGTCTTTTTTCATACTTTGAAGTGGTTCCCTGAAGTCTAGTCTTTGCAACTTGAATTCCACAGCAGGAAAGGTAAATAATCATTAATCATTTTTCCATGAATTGTTTTTTGCTTTCATGCCTCTGCCATTCTATACGAAATGGGTAATCTTTAATGAGCCCAAAGCTCTGATAGTATAATTTCAAAAGAGCTTTGCGGATAAGATCGGCGCGCTGATGTTAATTTTAAATTGTAGAATTTGGTTTTGCATTTCTTAGGGCTTTATTATCTTATGTTTTTCTAGTATATGTCTTATAGGAGTTCTCTTTTATAGAATTTATATCAGCTTTAAAATAAAACCACGTCATGCGTTTAGAAAATTCTATAAAAAACTCTCTATATCATGTTTTATAGTAGGCCTTGGAATGGTCCTCATTGAGGCTTTACTTCCTTCCCACTGGACTACAGTTTGGTTCAGTTTTGGGGCTAACTTCAGAGACAACAGTTCAGGACACCAACAATATAAATTCCAAAATTTTCCATCCGTGTTTTGCCGTTAGCCGTTTTGTTTTCCGGAGCTACCCATCCCCTTTACCACCATGCAGACATCAGACGACACGCCATTCAATCCATTCTACATTGGGCCCCATCCGAGCAAGGCTTGTGCTATACCTGAGGTTCCAGGCCGGCAGTGCTCACCGGACTGCCAGGATTGCCAGGACTCGGCAAAGCAAGGTGGTGCCCTCCTTATTGTAGGCATGGCGGGTCCATCCGGTGGCGTAGCGACCATATATAGCACCGCGGAGGCCGCCGCCAAGGGTTCATCTCCAGATAATCCGTGTCCCGGAAAGAAGATAGAATGCATGGAAGGCGGAGGTTCCGAAAAGCCTTGTGAATAGAGCGGCGGCAATATATCCGTGATCCTGACACTGGCCAAATTCGCAGTAATACCATCCAGTTAGCCCCAATAAAATTATTAATAAAAAAACAAGTTTTTTCTCATTTAAACGATTATATAAATATTAGTGCAGTGAACATAATCTTTTAGGAAAACAGCCACGTCAGTTAGGTTTTTGAGTATACAAATTTGGGAAGTGCATTACATTTTGTAGACACTACGATTCAGCTTTAAATAAGATAACAGCTAAATAGATTGCCTTTCTGTTTCTTTGTTTCTTTTTTTGTTGAATCATTCAATTCATTCACTGCGAGAGGGCAGAGAACACTAAGATTTCACAATTCCAGGTCATTTTGCATCAGCATATGAAGTGATTCACATGAATACATACTCGAACAAGCAGATGTTCCTTATCTTATATTCTGAAGGCATCTGATGACCAATCAGAATAATCTGTATTCTTTCACTACTCTAAATGAGAATCAATTATAGTTTTAAAACTTTACCCTTTTCAAATTTAACGGAATGAAGTGTCGTAAAAGCAGCCAACCGGAAGTTGATTAATCGATAGGAAACTATCGAAAAGGCATGATGTTGCCAGACTGCGCGAGGAAAGCGATAGATCTACCGGGAAATAGCTGAATTGGCTACACTGCATCATGATTGTGGTCGGAAAACATAAAATTCTTAATAATTCAACAAAAAATGCACGAAACCCGACTGAGGCTGACCGATCTGAACGTGGACTGCCTCCTGCTGGTCTTTAGATACTGCTCGGAAGGAGACCTGCTGTGCCTGTGCCTCGCCAGCCGATATCTGGAGGATATCATAGACAAATATATATTCTACCCGCTCACCTTGGATCTGCTGCTCTGCGGCAACCGGGACAGGCCCAGCATTGAGAAGAGGTTGGTCAGTTGTATATGTCCACCCTGGACAAGATGTCCTTATGAATTCCTGCCCACAGGAACCGCAAGCGCCTCACGAACTACGAGCGGATCCAGGTGTCCAAGAACTGGGTTAGCGGCACCTACTTGGAGCGCCCCTACTTCCACCATGCCCAGATGTTCCCCACCAAGCTGTGCCTCGAGCACGACGCCCTGTATATCACCCATGCCGCCTATCTGCGCAAGTACCGCCGCTCCAGTTGCGACATCCTCCAGCGCCGGTTCGAGGAGGAAATCAGCACGTCCACCAACAGCGACATCTCGCACTTCGTGAAGAAGAAGAACACCATTTTTGCAGGACGGGTGTGCGGATCGTGCTTTCACTACGACCCGGAGGGCATCACGGAGCAGCGCATGCATCCGGCCAACGAGTATCTGTTTTGCGTGGACTTTGTCCAGGATCTGTATGCAACGAGCACCGACCACTGCTCCAAGCTGTGGCAGCGGTCCCAGGAGTTTGGATTGACGCACTTTGATATGGTGACGAAGCTGCCGCACGCCTTCAAGTCCCTGCAACTGAGTCCAGATGGCCAGTGGCTATACGGCGGTCTCTATACGGACAACGACGGCCAGGCCCTCAGGGCAATACACGTGGAAAGGTAACATTCACTCAACGATCGCTGGAGCAGGGTCTAATTTCCTTTACTTCTATGTTGTACAGTGGCGAGGAGCTGATCCTTAACTCAGTAACAAAGTCCATATACGACCTAAAAATGAAGGACGACCAAGTGCTGTTCACAGCCAACTTCGACACCTCCTTTCGCATGTTCGACCGTCGCATAGATCGCGACGTTGCCATCTGGGAGGATCCGTTCGACTCGTCCTTCTACTGCCTGGAGTACGACGGACTGTACGCCGTGCTGGTGGGCAGCTGCCGTCACGCCCGGGTCAATCTCTACGATATAAGAATGCCAAAATATGTACAGTTGTACTTCCCGGGGCGGACACGCCAGCACAATGGCTTCTCGCCCGTCTATAGTTTATCCTGTGATAGCCAATACATGTTCGTGGCCACCGACCACAATCTGCGAGTGTTCGACTTCAAGGCCAGCTGTGGCGTTCGAAGGGATTACAGCAACATTGGCAGCTCAATGCCCCAAGTGTCGGACGGAATGCGACGTCGGTGTTGAGTTTCTACGTTCGAAAACCTAAGGTTAATTCTAAATTAAAAGGTGGAACCATAACAAATATAATCTAGATTAAGATAGGCCAAGCTTTTGGCTCTCATTATTATTTCTATTAATTTTTCTTTTGATTTTAGACATTTGATTAAGGAAGGACTTGGCCAGAAATCAAAATAACATTGAAAAGAATCGTAAGCTATGTTTTAAACAAGTTTTTTATTGACCTGCCGACAAATTGGATCCTATATCATAACAGATGACCACAAACTTATGCGCTAAGAAAATGAAACTTTAAAACACATCCACTTAAACAGAAACTTAGATGTAATATGCATGAATAGAGCTGCTCTTGTGCGGTTTTTATAGTCAAGTATTTGTAATACTTTTCCGCTAGCTAACCAACTATCACTGTAGAAAAGAAACTAAACACTACCGAGGGTTACAACACGAACGTAGGACACACCAGGCACTCTCTTTATCCACTCAGTGATTTCTTCATGCATTTACATTTTGTGCGTTCTTGCGGTTAACAGTTAAAGCCGAGAAAGAGGAGTACGATAAATACCGGAGAGATGAACTGCAAAGGATCATTAGATCATAAATCTTAGGTCTACTGTACATGCGGGGACATGTGACGGTTACAGCGACTATCTAGTGGAGTGTTTGCTGTCCAGCGACGTCTTCTCTGGCGGCGAGGGTGTCGTCGTGTCATCCGGACGCACTCCTCCCTCGCAATCATCCGCCGCGGGGTCTTGAAGGGCGGCAGCCAGCTCCCCATTAAACTGCAACAGGCAGCCCAGGGCTCCAAAGTAACCCTCGTGCTCCAGGAACAGACCCTTCATTGTGCCGTTTGACCAGAACTCCATGGCATAGGCCAGCAGCTTCATGGAAATGGGATTAACGCGCAGGAAGTTGCCCACAAAGACGACCTAGGAGGATGGGGAAGTGATTAACTAAAGACTAATTGATGCGAATCAGTTGAAGCTTACCCTATCGATCTTCTCATTCAGCGCACACATTCTGGCTATGGAGCCTATGTTGTTCGTTATGGTGACCAGAGTGGCATTGGCCAGATCTTCACGTGACACTGAGCCACGTTTGTCATTGATGTGCATCTGGCCAAAGCTGGAAATGAGACGTTAGTTTGTAAGTTTCATTTCAATGCTAGCTTTCTTACCTTGATGCCACCAAATCCCCTGGCAGACCAAAGCGGTTGTAGTCCCCGCCATAAATATCCTTAACCAACTTGTCCACCTTTCGATTGTCGCCCCTAGTGGCCAGCTGGATAGCCTCTTCAAAGGTTGTGCAGCCGGTAAGTAGACAACACAGTCCTAGGAATGTACCGCCGCCCAAGCTGAAAGTCCAATTTAAAGACAATGAAAAAGAGAACACAGAGCTAGAGATCCCCACTCACCTTGTGCCCGAAATGCGCTTGTAGTTGTCGGGTCCGTAGACAGCCAGGATGGAGACTCCGGATCCCACATTCACCAAAATGAAAGGAAACGGTTGCGAGAAATTGAACTGCCGCTTCTCGCTTTTCCTGGAAACGGAAATTAATGGTTAGCCATGACTCCCATGGAATCTCTTAGTCCGATTGATACTTACAGAATGTCGCGTGCATTTTCGTAGTAGTAGCACTCGGTGCTATTGTGCAGGTCAGCAAAGAGTATGCCCTTGATGAGCGTATCCAGCTCATCGAATTTGGCCAGTTTCATGTTGACTTGATCGCGGAAATCCTGCTCGAACTTGAAGGCCCCGCCGCCGGTCGCACAGACCGTGGTCACCAGCTCGGCCATGCCCTTTTGCTTGGCCAGCGACAGGAAGTTGCCCATGTCGGTGGTTTGGAAGCGAATGAAATGCAGCGAGCCCCGTCGCTTGCGGATCTCAACGTTGTCCATCTTTAGAAAGGAAAGAAATTAATAGAGGATTAAGTATATACATATTTATTCTTAAAAACTAAAATTTATATTGTTTCCCTCACAAATTAAAAGCCCTAAAGGGTATTATAGTTTCAGTTTAAAAAGTTATCCAGGACGTAAAGGACTCTATAAATTATGTATATTTTTAATCAGCATCAACAGCCGAGTCGATCTAGTCGGAACAAATTTAACTACATATGTATATAGCTTTCTTTCTTTTCTTAGCTTATAATATTCCAAGTTCATTTTCAAGTGCAACTTTTAGTTTTTCCTGGATTATATCATTCCAATTGCCATATGGAAATTTCCTCGCAAAAGTTACATAAAATAACAAAAAAAAAAAAAAAAACTTTAAACGCAAATACAAAATCCAACGTTCACGTCACTTAAAGTGTTCCTAAAGTAAAAGCTTATACATATATACATTATATTATTAACAGTATCCAAAGTCTAGGTAGGAGGCAGCCAGCCCTCGTTCTGTGTGAACTGACGTACTTAGTTAGCCAGAAAGGGGCGAAATTGAATAATACCTAACTCTGCGCGGGGCATCAACCCCTGGGTATTTAATTAGACAATTAAAATGATAGTATTCAAGGGAATTATATAAATAAATAGCTAGGTTTACAATGGACAAAAAAACTGATTTGTAAACTTACTCCACTCGTAAACATCTTTCAGTCAAGATATGGTTTGTTTTTGCTAAAAATAAAACCGAACCGACCTATTTCTGAGCTCACGGATGCTACACTATTCAAACATTTCACAAATAATTTTCAGGTGAATCACTTGGCTTGAAAAGTAAACACAGGAATCTTGTTTTGTGGAAGATAAGCGTTATGTACACGGTGGTTAAATTCACGAAATTCCATTTTGTTTAGCTTTATGCAAGTTTCGGCATGTCTATTTATGAATGGAATCGAGCACAGCCTATCTCAATTTCTCTCCGTGCTTTCGAAGGTCACTTGAACATTGTGGAATCAGCAGACGACCCTCTCCGACCTGACTTGTTGACTGACTGGGAGGATGAGGCACAAATATCGCGACTCGCGCCTGCTGGGATTGATAATATTTTAGATGATAATGCCCGAGATGCTAATGGTCCCGCGTCAGAGCGTGCTTTGTTACAAAATCGCACAGCCACATTCCACATTTCTATAGCTGCTTTCGGGTCATCATAATCACTATCTCACCTGTAGGTGTGTGTCTCGGTGTCCGGTTTTGCCATACGCCGAGTTTTTGGTCAAGTAACGCCGTATATTCCTCAGAATGCCCGCCTCGCGATCCTGCTCATCGGGCGTTATATCCTTGGGCTCGAAGTACACCAGCTTCGTGAGGGTTCCGCCAATGTCCATGCCGAACCATGGCATCGCTGAAAGAGCACAAGATTTGCCATTAAATATAAATAAAATTAGGCAGAGAAAATTGCTTGCAAATAGAGCAGCATAATAGTTTCGAATTGGCTCTATCATAACCTGACAATGACACACCTGTGCACACCTTTGATGGGGAGGCTATCAGAGATATAGCGAATACATTGTTTTGGGCTAAGCATCTTTCCCAAAACTAGACCGAAGTAAACAGATTAATTTTGTTAATGAAACTAATAAAACTGTCAGATTTTGATAGGTTTTTTTTGTGGACTTTTAAAGCTGGGCCACATTCGGAAAGCATGCCTGCTCCAACTACGACACTAAACCACCTCATCCGGAGCAACTTTCGTCACAGACAGACGAGTTTCCAAACATTACAAGAGCAAAGTAAAGAAATCGAACGCTGCTAAATAAATGTTTGAAAGCGGTTCATGTTCATGTTCACGGTGTCAAGATCGAATCGGCCAATCGGTGCGCCAAACTGTGTCACAAATACAGGTATACATATATAGTATGCCAAAGGTTTGTTGTATCGCGTGTACTTCACATTATCGGTTTATCATATACAGTGGATGTTGGCTAAGGGAAACTAGTATGAAAAACTAACTTCTTGCATTACTATTTGCAAGCCTTTTGTGCTTTACAAGGCAAACAACAAGCTGTAGCAATTACATTTTATAAATTATGGTTGTTATTTGTGGTTGTGATAGCTGTAGCTTGGTTAAATGTGTTAGATAAGACTGAAGTTTGAACTGAAAATGTTATATTTTCTATACCCTTATAGGGTATATTATTTTAGTCATAAGCAGTGAAGGAGTCATTTCCGATCCCATAAATCATATATATCCTTGATCAGCATCAACAGGCGAGTCTTTCTAGCCACTTTGGAAAGAATTTTTTTGGTAATTTTTTAAAAATTTTGTAAGGGGTTACATCATTAAAATGATTAAAAATGGCAAAAAATTTGGATTTCCTAAAATTTAAAATTTGGTATTCAAATTTGTTAACCTAGGAAAACCTAACACAGAAAAGCTTTCCGAATTAAATGTATTTTTGACTTAGTTATGATCGATTTTTGATTCGAAAGGATGATCCTAAGGCAAACTGCAAATGTATACAAATTTCGGCTTCCCGATGTTAGCCTATTTTCTTGTTTCAGTTGATACTTATTGTGAGAGCACCTTTGTCCCCATAAAAATATTGCTTATAATTTTCTAATAGCTTCCCTTAAACTGAGTATAAACTGTGAACTGTGAACGCACCGCTCTTGATTATGAGATCAAAGATCGATGTAAAATGCAACGCCTCCGGCATGATGTAACTCTGGGAGGTGCAGAGGTGAAGAGCTGGAAACTACGAGCTGGTTTATTCCGTTCGAGTATAGAATCCGCTGCTGCTGCACAAAACACACGATGTAGTCACTGGTAGTAAACCCTTCACTACACTCGGCGCGATGCGTATTTATTTTTTTGGGTGTAGTTTACAGCTCCGGAGCTTTCGCCTCCGCGTGGATCGAATGTAGCTGCGATTGTGTCTATTGCCTGGAGCTCATTACGAGCACTCGTTCGACTGTGTATGTAGATTGCCTAAACCGGAAACATTTTACGGGGACGCCGCTGCCGCCACAACAACCAAGCGCGACACGTCGATGCCTTTAACTGACTCTGACTGGCTGCCGGATAACATATTAGCCGTAAACAGCTGAACACTGGCGAAATGGGGAACCGAATCAAATAGTATCGGGGATCCAACGCATGTGCGCAGGTGAGTGGGGTGAACACACCTTCCTTATCTGCCCTCCGAGGCGCGTCGCTTATCGCCTCGTGGAATTGCCCGATTTGACCAGAGAATTGACCATTCGGTGAGCACCACTTCACCGCCATTACTAACTACACTTGTATGTTCCCGCTAAGATCAACCTCGATCTTCACATGTCGATTAACATTTCAAGAGGTCCCCTGGTACGCCTCACTGTGGGTATATCTAATCAAACATCCTCACTTCGTTTGCACTCTATTTTTGTACACATATTTCACACTTAATCTTTGACGAATTGTATGCTTGAAGCCAGAAAAAAGCCGGTGATTCCTATCTTGGGTCTAGATGTACTTTTCAATTCTCTTAAGAACGGAAATGTTTCTTTCTTGGTAGCTCAATACTGTACATTTTAAGGTTGGCTAACTTAGGTTTAGGAAAATGTATTATTTACGAGGTAAATTTAATTTTATAATCTGTTTCATTGAAAACAACATCCTATCCTTAGACACTTATCCAAGTGTGTATTCAGCTTCCCTTTCGTGAATGTCCTTAACAACCAATGTGGTTACCAACAAGCTATGACTAAGCCCATTATTTTGATAAAGAAAACTGTAAGGCCCTACGTCTTGCCAAATTTATTTTAAAGATTTTTCGACCTAACTTTGGATTTTTTTAATCTACAAATATTAAATAAAATGTACTATTTTTCTTTATTATTTTCTTAAACACTTTAAAACATTTTTAACCTGTTTACAAAACATTTAAACCCTTTAAGCATCCGAAATTTCAAAACTTTGTAAACATTTGCAAAACTCAAGATTAAATTTTAGAAATATTAAACCCATTAAAACACATCAAAAATCCTCGTACAAGACAATCTTTCCTACAACACAAGACTTACACATGAGCTCATCGCCTTGCGGAATCTGTATGGCGGGAAACAAGGAGGAGCAGGAACTGTGGCAACTGCTTCGCTCGAGCTCGTCAATCGGATCGGGCTCAACGTAGGAAGGGGTCTGTTGGATGGATTTGCTGGACTTGGAACCGCTGCCCAAAGCCGAACGCCACGAAGCGCGCCATGAGTTCCGTTTCGCTGAGATCACAGGTGAGGTTGGTGGACTGGTGCTGGCGCTGGTGCTAGTTGTCGTTTTCTTATCGTTATGCAATTTGAATATTTTCAAATTGAATGAATATTTCGAGTTGCTGCGCGTGGGGACTTTCATTTTCTGGCCTTTATGTGTTTCTTTTTTTTTCACGAAAAGGGAGCTAACTGCGAGAGTTTGGAGACGGGCACTTATCACAGGCGGGGGAGCAGTAGAGCTGGTGGAGCTGCTGGACCATTGGCGGTCTGTTTGCTTAGTTCATAGGTTTCTAAATCGCTATTGTGAGCTGCGATGGCGACTGGCGATCGCGCGATCCGATCCCATCCGTTTGTTGACCGTTCGAAAACAGACGTGAAACGCGTTTGAATGAAATTTTACTGTCGCAGCGGCATCGACGACGACTGCGGCGGCGGCGGCTGCGTCGCGGCTTTCGCATATGTATAAGCTCTTAACATACATCCAGACAGGCCAGGCACACATATAGAGTCGTATTAATGAGCGGCCAGCGTCGAACCGAACTTAATCATTACGAAAACACATTTAAAAAACACTGTCAGAGCAGCGTCGACCCACTGTGAACCCTACGACGTCTGTGGTTTGGCGGCTCTTACGTCCGTCTGCGTTTGCATATTGCTCTGGGTGCTCTTGGAAAAATTCCTAGCTTCTGCATAGTCCGGACTGTGACCATCGTCGCCTCCACGCTCTCCCCACTCGCACTGTATCGCTCTCCAGGCACAGAGGGCGTGCTAAGTCTGAAGTGGAGTCGGTTCAGATAACGATTAGAAATGGCCTGTGCAAATTCCAAAAACCTCTCCAAAAATCAGAGAGCTGAGATCGAGAGCATTGCTGATTCTTGGTGAGCTGTATGTGTTTATTATTTATTATAATCTTATCACACACAGCATAAAATAAGTCGATTCGGCTTAAGTAGGGTATCATTCATGATTTCGAGTATATATGTAGATCACAATCATAATAAAGTATGAGCCAATTATAATCGAAATTTGCTGAATAAGCAATTTTCGGGTTGGTTTAAGTGAATTCCGTTCATTGACAGGCATAGTGCCAATTTTATTATTTTATTAAATGGGGTAAAAAAAAAGAATACTCTTTGTGAATTAAATTCTGCCAAACCCTTTAATTTGACTATTAAAAAAACTTAAACAAAGTTAAGAGAGCCTAATTTTGGCCCCAAACATATTAGGCATTTTTTCGGCTTTAAATCTAAAGTTTTTAAAATATTTCATTTATACAAAGAAACTTTCTTCCGAGTCACTAATAGCAAAAATAAACAATATAAATCAAACGTACCTAAAGTTTACTAAAAAATGATTAAATGTAAAACTTTAAGAGAACATTTAGTTCCATATAGTACTATATCTTTGATGAATTTAATATTCAAAATAAGAGGTGCCTCAAAATAAATCTATTTCAGAATATCTTTTAAGACCTCTTCCAATTTCATCATCTTCAAGTCATCATTAAATAATTAATAAACAAACAAAAAACTGCAAGTAATCAATGACTTTAACTATCTGCACAATTAACAAACAAATTGGAACGAAAGCCTCGAACCTATGGAACTCTTCGAGACATTGTCTGTATTACAGACGCGCCAGAAATCTCCACTTACCCCTCGCCAACTGATTGCGCAGGCTGATCCGGTCCTCATCCCCCATCATGATGATTTGCAAGATGCAGTCACTCCACCGCAGAACAATGGAGAATCCAAAGAGTCACACGCACGTTGAGCTCTGCTGCAATCAAGAACCTGCCGGGGAAAGCGGAGCAGGGTGGCAGCGGGTAGACTTTGACGCAGAGATCTTATCGCGGAGAGAGCGGAACTCCGGCTGGCAGTTGGTGATCCGTGGCGAAACGAAGGCCAAGAACGTGACTCAGGGGGCCGAGGTGTGCGTCTGAGGCTGATGCTGCTGGTGCTCTGCTCTCATCGATGCTGCGGGTATCCTTGCGCGGCCAAGTTAGCTCCTTGCTCCATGCATGCCCGGAGTCCTACGGAATGGTGGCTATTCCCAATGGCAAGTCGAGGCGAAACGAATCCAATTACACGCACACTCAACAAAAACTTCAAAACAAAATTTTCGCCAGAAGTTGTTAATCGAAGTAGCCTGAATTTGGGACAGCTGATTGGGGATGGGAGAAATCAAATCGATATCCAAGTTATCGGCAGTGCTGGAAAAGAGGTCACAGGAAAGAAGGAAATGTTTTCCCTTATTTATTATTCATGGAGTTCTTAAATCCTAAGAAATGGAATTAAATTTCCTAAAAATTTTTAAAATTAATAAAAAATGTATTCCGTTTTCAATTATAACATTTATGTAAACAACCACTTGTTGAATATTGCAATATAATAAGGTGGCTATAGTTATCTTTTAGAAAATTTTAAAATTTTAAAGAAAAAAAAACTAAAAATGAATTTTTTTTTTTCTGTGAGCTTCCTTTTTATTATAAAAATAACAGACAAATTCGAATTTTGTTTACAAGCTGTGGAAATGTTTCAGTCCTTTTCAACACTGCCCCCAGCTGATGAAAAAACACAAAAAAAAAAAAAACAAGAACCAAAGACGCGCAATTTGTAGGACTCGGGAAAAGACCCAACTTTTAAGGATGAGTCTCGCAAACGGCGTCCCGGGAAATGGCGAATTTAGGCTTCCACCCTGCTGGAAGGACAACGCCGTCATGCAAGTGCAGTTCGCCATGTTCCGATCGCGCCAGCTAAGCTCGGATGACTATGACGCCAAGATGAAGTTCTGGAAGGAACTCATCGCCGACTACCTGAAGTTCTGCGGCAGTCCGGTCTTCTGCCTCCGGGATCTGCAGCTGCAGTTCATGCGGGGAGAACAACTGCCCGCCTGCCTGGACACGGTTATATCGGAGTTGCAGCAGCGGAAACTGATCCGATCTCGCGCAGAGTTCGAGTACGATCCGGCGAATTCCTGGAGCGGCTGGCTGGTGAACAGCCTTGTGAAACGCCCCCTATCGTGGAGCTGGTCGAAGATCAAGCACAGTGTGGTAGCTGAGGACCTGGAGGCGGCAGCCACTGTCGAATGGGTTCATCTGGATGTCTTGAAGGTAATATGATAATGTTCATAACCAGATTGACTTTATGTTGTATACTTTTTATTTACTTCTACAGAGCACTTGTGACCTTATAACCGAAAAAGTCCTGCCTGAGAATAGTGGAAAACTCCTGCATTTCGATGCCTTCAAATCCCTTTGCAAGGCGCAGCAGATTCGGATCCAATCCGACAAAGACTACTGTGTGTGCCTGATCTCCCTAAATGTTCGTCAAATCGTTGGTCTGGAATTTAAAACTGAAAAAGGATTGCGCCAAATTCACTTGGTGAAAATACCCAGTGAGTTTTGTCATAAAATCTCCAAAGAGAAATTATATTAATTGTAAACTTTCTGTGTAGAAAAACAAGGCGAGGATCTTAACATCAGTCAAGAGGATCATGCTGTCCACAACCTACAGAACACCCAAGCCCAGCTACTGAAGCAGTTGGAGAGCTTGGAGGAGGATATCAAGCTCAACGACAATAAGGCGCGCCAGTACTTGAAAGAGAACAAGCGACAAATGGCCAAGACTTATCTCCGAAAGAGGCATCTCCTGGAAAAGAATCATGGCTAGTGCAAGTAGCTGTCCAAATTGGATATTTCATAAACCTTTCTTCTTTTAGAGCGCCGCAGCCTCGCCCTGCACAACATTGAATCCCTGCTGTCCAGCGTGGACGAGGCCCAGAACAGTGGCGTTGTGCTGGACGCCTATAAGATCGGCTCGAATACCTTGAAAAAAGTGCTCTCGGACTCTGGCCTCAAGTACGACAATGTCGACGAGGTTCTGGCCGATGTGCGGGAAAGTCTGGATCAGCATCGGGAAGTCCAGGACGTCATGTCCAACAGCTCTGTCGTGGAAGGTGTGAGCCAAGATGAAGACCAGCTCGAAAGGGAGCTGCGTGAATTGTGCGCCGAAACGGCCAAGCCAGCTTCTCCCAGTCCCATAGCGTTTATCAATAACAATGACAGGCCCGAGGTAGTGATCACGGACGAGGAGGTAATTGCCATGCTGCAAGATCTCGAGGTCGAGGATGGAACGGTGTCGCAGTCGAGCGTCAGGACCTTGAAAACAGCCCAAGAGCTTTGAGATTGTGCTTAAATTGTTTTATGTTTATACAAATTGAATGTGTTTGTGTTTTTTGATAAAATATAGTTATTATACCATTTTAAATGATGTGTTTTGTTCGTAGTTGCTTTATTCTATCATTCTGTACAAAATGCGTCCTTACTGTTAAAGTACTCGCTTATGGCTATGGCTAGACAAATGTTTCCAAGTAAGTAGGAATTCAAAAATATACATTACATACATGTTTTAGGTAAAGGTACAGACATAGGGATGTGCACACCTGACCCGCAGATCCGAAGACAAGTGTGCACACCTGTATATCTCGTAAGGCAATACAGCGACGAGCGCCGAGGTGCATGTGGAGCATGCTCGTCCTATGCTCGCAGGCGTATAAATATAAGAAATCCGAAGCATTGCAGAACGTACTCCCTTGTTCTATGTTGGACTTGGACTAAGGCAAATTTGCGCTCCACTGGATAATGCGTAATGTCAGAAGCCCCTCGCGATCCCCATGGTGTGTCCTTGAGGTTTGTTATGTGTGAATTTGGAAAAGTATCAGGATACTTAGAATCGTGCAAATGAAACAGATCAGGACCGGCAGGATCACAATGAAGCGCAGTGATCTGGGAAAAATTGAGAAAAATAAAATTATTTTTAGACATAGATATTTATTTCTTCTACTATAGTAAACGCACCTTCCTTGCCCGAGGGCTGGGTGTCAGAGATTCAGGTCCATATCCGCCTCCAAGTCGATGTGGTTGATCGAGTTGCCGGCACTGTTGAAGATTTGATTATCCGCGTTGCTGTTCTCCACGGTTCCATTCCCTCCGTCTCCATGGCTGCGCTTCGATTTGCCTAACAGCCAGCAAGAGAATACTTTGACCCAATTTCGGACATTAATATTGTGATGATGGTGGAGTTGTAGTTGTAAATGAGGTAAAGAAAAACAAAAGGAAGAAAGGAAAACAACCATAACGAGACAGACACCTAGCTACGAGTACAAACCGCTCGCTCAGTTGGGATTTATTCCAGGGCCCGCAGATATATGTACATACTTGCAGAGAAGAAACTAAAACCTGAGCTGTTTTGGGTCTGGGATGTCAAGTGTGTGTGTGTGTGTGCTGGTGGGATGTGGAGCAGCTAAGGCTACAAGAGAAACTATACGCTTACCTCCTGTGAAGCACAGGCATCCCTCGTCATCGCTTGGCGACTCTCGTCGCGAGCTCTTCAGCTTCAGCTCCTTGTTCAGCTCGTTCAGGCATCGCTGATAGTAGTCGTAGTCCTTCAGATACCACACTGGCGGCCAGCGATGCTCGCGCAAATACTCTTGATTATCCTGATGCAGAGCCTTAAGGCCCTTGAGTGAGAACTTACAAATAAGGTTGTAATTGACGCACAGGTACGACATGCACCACTCGGCCAACTGATGTGCGTTGTGCAGCTGCAAAAACATATACAAAGATTAGTTAGATTCCACATCCCTGGTGAAAGTTTCCCTTACCTTTACTGGCTCCAGCAGCTTTAGACAGTGATCCACCGTTTCATTGGTTTCGTTCTGGGAAATTAATGTGAGATCTTCGATAACGCGACACTCCACCAAGTTTAGGAGGCGCGGCAGGCAGAGGCGATTGGCCAGCTCCAGCAGATTCAGGCACTTAACGGCCGATATTGGCGGAATCTGGTCAGTGTACAGGTAACACAGCAGCTTGTGGAATGTGTAGATTGTTACGCCAGGGAATACGATCTGCAACGGGTTTAAAATGTATTAATTTTGTGAATTTAAAGGGGTTCCAATACAAACTTTAACACAAAATTCCTTAAATTTTGTCATATTTAATTGTATTTAATTTAATAAGTTAACTTTAGCCGTTTCTCCACAACAAAAAAATTTTTTTTTTGTATTTTATAAGGGGTTATATTTAAAAAAATTTTTTTTTAAATCGACCAAATTTAAATTAAATTAAATGTTTAATTAAGTATGAATTAAAATGAGTGCTTTTTTGACAGAGTTATGATTTTTTATATTTTGATTTGTCACAAAAAAAATGTTATCCATTTTCTCAAAATTTTAAAATATTAAAAATCGACAAACAATTAAATTCGATTTTGACGTTAAATTAAGTATGCAAATTTTGTAAACCTAATAAAAACTAACACAAAACCAATTTCCGAATTAAAATTAATGATTTTTTGTGATTTTTAAACATAGATTAATTTAAAAAAATCGACCAAAATTGAAATTAAATTAGATTAACAGTTATGATTTTTTTTTTATATTTTGATTTGTCCCAAAAAAATTTGTACCATTTTTTTTTTAATTTTATAAGGGCTTAAATCGTTATAATGATCAAAAATCGACAAAATTAAAATTAAATTTAAAAATGATTTAATTTAATTACTTAATTTTATTATTAATTAATTTCATTATTAATTAATTTAATTACCACATTAGAATGCGCCTCCCGAAAATCACCCAGCAACATGGCTCGCATGACATCACAACGACCCACCAGCACCGCCCTGTGTGCCTGTAATTGATCAGAAGCTCTTAGTTTCCTTCCTACTTTTAGTTTCACAAGCTCTCCGAAGGACTTTACCTTCATTAGGCCGTCGTCCAACTCAAAGGTCACATCGCTGAAGCAACCGTCGCCAATGCAATGTCGCTCCATGCTCTCTTTGATGCGCTGCAATGGAAGCCTTTAAAAAATCTGCAAATTTTTTGTAAATAGCTTTGTAGCTTACAAGACAAATGTGCGGATTGGGCTCATCACTGGAGCAGCTATCCATGACGGTTTGTGGCCTGGCCAGTAGCTGAGTCAGTTGCGGCAGCTCCAAGAGATCGGCAGCCTCTCTAATTTCCTGTAATAACTGAGATTTAAATACTATAAATTGGAGAGGTTTCTGTCGCCGAAACTCACCTGCAGATTGTTGCAATCCTTGTCAATGGTGCCGGTGTATACAAATCTCAGGCACTGGTGCAATGCCTGCGGCGAGATGAGCTTGCTCAGGGTGACAATGGTCTGCAGTCCGTTCACACCGCGCTGATTCTCCACGTGCACCAGCCGGATGCTCTGCAGCACCGGATGATGCAGCTCCCTGTACAAATCGTTGGACCGCTTGGACTCCATCAGGGGCAGGGCCTGATAGCTGGAGCGACGCTTCAAGTGCTCCCACATGCTAAGAGGGTGGGCATTAGGGTGGGCAAGATCAGGAGCTAGTCTGTCACATACCGTTGTGTGCGTGATTCATAGCGAATAAGGGACTCTGTGTCGTCGTTGAAGTCCGCTATGGTGGCCTCTCCGAACGTGGAACTGACCATGCTCGATTCGCTGCTGCTCCGACCGCCCATGTCGGTCAGCTCCGTGCTTAGAAGGCGCTGGAAGATGCTGGAGGCGGCAGCCAGCATGAACCTGTGCACGGCGAACTTGGTGCCGGCGCCAGCGACCAAAACGAGATCGGTGTAGGCTTGCGAAAGGAACATATTGTAAATGTCCTGCCGGTAGTGGCCCACCATAACGGTGACCTCTGGTGGTGGCGGCTTCGGTGGCCGGAACGGGGCCTGCAGCAGCGGCTTCTGCACCTTCTTCAGGTTCGTCATCCAGAAGCGCTGCTGTCGCCGGGCAATCAACGCCGATCGTATGGCATTCTCAAATACTTCGTTTACACCGAAATAGGTAAAGACGCTCGTTTCGTAGTAGGCCACGCCCAGCTCCTTGGCCACGGCCCGCGCCTCGTCGGGCATAACCAGGTCGCTCTTCAAGGCGGCTCTGTGAAATTGACAAAATGGGTAAGTTATGATATATAATGGCAAAAAAATCTGAGATTTAAATACAGTTTATAATTACTTGTTAAAATTCTTAAACTAACAAATAAAACTGTTTACTCATTTTAAGAATTTAAATTGAATTACAGAAACCGCTTACAAGCTGATGTTTTCAAAGCTAAAAATAGTTTTTTACCCAAAAACATAACAAACAAATGGCATCGAAAACCGGCTAAAACCTGTAAGCTTTTTACGCACCGAACAAAGGTTCCCTTCTCGCCGAAATACGACAGATAATTCTCATCGCGATACATATAGCGCAGGTCGTTCTTGCAGCCAACTAGGATGACGGGCACATCCGGACAGAAGCGGCGAATTTCCGGATACCACATCATCTTGCAGTTGCGCAGGGAAATCGGACTGGCAATGGAAAAGCACAGCAGCACCACATCGGATCTGTTACAATAAATTGAACATTAGCTTTGCCTATAAGGTATATTCACTTAAAAGGATTACAAACCTGCCGTAGGCAAAGCGACGGTCCTTGTCGTGGTCCCCGAATGTGTCCCATAAACGAAGTGAGACATTTACCCCATCCACCACCTCCCAAGACCGCTCAAGTACCTTCCAAGATGAGAGAAAGGTGCGGTTTAATGGGATAACTTGGCCAGGAATGGTAAGAAAACTTACATCTTTGTATATGCGATACTGATCGATTGCCCACACGGTCGGCACGTGTGTGGAGAGTAGCTGCGACAGAGAGACATGCTTGTTGCAGGCTCGAGCGCAGATCAGTCGTGTCTTGCCCACCGCCGTGTCACCCACCAGGACGCACTTGACCAACTCTTGATGCGGCTGCTCGTTATCCATTTTCGGTCTGAGGATTTGCTTGAATTCTAAAAAGTAGAAAAAAATTTTTAAAATAAAAAATATACACATTTAAGATGTGTATATAATTTTAATAATTTTCAAATTAATTAGATAGACAACAAGAACTTTTTTATGAAAAGTAGGAACTGTGTGTTATTTATGGCTGTTGACTTAATGGTCTAGAGTCTAGACTCTAGGGTAAACACAGAAGAATCAAAATACATACAGTCTTTAGATTTCTATTTTCTGTACATTTCAGTTTCTTCAAGTTTATCACAATACAACTCAAGAGCTTTTATCAAGAAACTCAAGCTCTAGAGCCATAAGATAATGGAGGGGTATCGTTATCCTAAGAAATCAATTGGGCCCACTCGCACTTATCGCAGCCATTCATTGACCCCTCTCTGTGTGTGTTCCACTTGCTACGCAGGAAGTCAAGTGATAAGTTCGTTTGGCCGTCTCTCTCTCTAATTGAACTTAATTGGGGGACTGCACTAAAAATATCTGCCATCAATCCAAAGGCCCACAACAAGCAATCAGAGCTTATTCCTGCGTGCATGCGAATCCATTGTCCGATCTTCTCGGCAAGCTTGCAGTCTATTTTGGGAACTTCTTTAAATCCAAAACAATAACAAAACAATTGAGAAGGGCACACTGCGAGCCGTTGGCCGCTGCTGGGATGATCATGATATATTTGGCAGGATTATTCAAATCATGGGGGTTGTGGTATTTCAGCTACGCCCATTAAAGGACATTGACCCCACAAATTCATTCGATGTTTTTGGTTAAAGGAGCATTTAATTATAACATATTATGAATATAGTAGTTATCTTGGAAATTTGTTTGTTGATATTGAAAAGATGATAGTGGGAGAAATAAAATAATATTTTAGATAAGACAGCAAATAATAAGATTGTTACATTTTTCAACTGGTTTTAATATTTTTATTTTAAAAACTAGATTAATTTTTTTTTTTTTATTGTAATATTTAAATAAAAAAAAGATTACATTGTTAAGGATTGCCACAGGAAAGGCTATGGTTTACAAATCCATTGAATTTGTGCCCCAAAGTATGCTACAAAATTGGTCAAATTAACCAACGAATTTGAATAGTATGTCCGACCAATCCGTGAATTTAAATCTCATTATATTTATTTTTAGATCCAAGGATCTAAGTGAGCCATCTCTCATGCCAACCAAGTGCGAACTTGCCAAGTAATTCCGGTTTCGGCGGGGCATTTGTAGAGCACGCCAGCATATTAGCATAATTAGCAAAGATGCGACATGGGAATCTTTCGAGTCTGGGGAGAATCTTGAGTCTTCTTATTCGCCTTTTGTCGTATGTCTACTTTTTTCAATTTTTGCCAGCTTTTATTGATTTTCTCTTGCCATTGCGAAAACGGTCACAAGCACCGTTACCAAACACACACACAAACACAGGCATTCTAAGTGGGGATCTTGGAGTTCCCCCACTTCTTGCTCTCCCTCTCCCCGGCAAACTTGGCCCACATCGCAGGGAAAAATATTAAAAAAAAAAAAACGGATGATTGAAGCCCGTCATCTTTAACCCTATGTAGGCGCAGCAGCCCAGCACTTGCACTTTCGGCACACACAAACACACACACACCTTTGTGCTTTTAGTTGGTAAACAATTTGATTAGAACTTAATTTGATTGCTGGTCGAATTGAAGCAGATAGATGTATATGTACATATGTATCTTTCGCACGTACCTCTGGGAGCTTCCGCTGCTGCGAATTATACGAAATTTATGCCTTAATGTTCTTACTTTTGCGTATTGCACTTATCAACACGCACACCAAAGCACGGCATTTTTACAATTTGCATTTATTTTTGCACCCACACACAAGCGATGGCGACACAGTTTCTGGTTCGCACTGGCTGTTTCACGGCTTCAGGAGAGTTTTCATTGCTGCATTCTGGCTGCTGCGGTGTGCGGCGGATTAACAAATGTTTGTCGTACGCAGCGCACTATAATAAATAAAATAATAAAATGCAGTTACAGCCCGCAATTGTTCTACGCGCTGCAATCGATGTAATCAATGTAATCGATTCAATCGATGGTAGAAGGACGGGCGATACATCGATTTTTATTTTTTTTAACAAATTAAAAGAAATAAAGGATTATACCCACAACTTACCTATAGTTCTAAATTAATTTATGATTTCAATTAATTTTTTTTAGCCCTGTAATTAAAATAACAAATATTTTAACGTAGATTTAAAACCAGTATTTTTTAAATCGTAGTGGCATGTTTTAGTACTTTTCTTCTAGCAAAGTGCAGCCGTACTGCTGCAAAACAGATGATTTTTGCTTTGTAGTTGTTGCGAAACGATTTATAGATATAACTCCATAGATTTTTGGCTGAAACCGAATAAATTGAACCGCGGGACACAACCGCTACACTCACAAAATCATCCGCCCAACTTCAGGAACCGGAGTTCCTTCGCTTGCCAGGCACTCGGAAACTCGATGTATTTTTCGTGCAGAAAATCGATTTTTGCCCTAACAGCGACTCTCAGCCGACGGTTGGCAGAATAAGAAAACGCATTTTCGACCGGATACGCCTAATTCTTCGCCCTTATTTCTCACAGCTCAAGTGGTGAGGTGAGGTCCAGCATTTTAGTAGCAAGTCGATCGATCGGTACGCTGAGCAAGCCCAAAATGACCGTCGCCGAGGCCAGTTTGCAAAAGCCCGCAACGCGGAGCCCCCACACGCAGGAGCCAATTCTGAGGTAACGTCTAAGATACTGAGCTTACATGAGTCAGAGGTGATCTCACGGAGATGAGCTAACGATGTCGGTGTCTGTTTTTTTCCGCAGGCTAAACAACATCGAAAAGTCGCAACAGGACACTAGGGATTACCGTGGTTTAAAGCTGGAAAATGGTCTAAAGGTTCTGCTGATCAGCGATCCCAACACAGATGTCTCGGCGGCAGCCCTTTCTGTGCAAGTGGGGTGAGTTGAAAACGTTTCATTGGCTGCCACATATCGGCACTGACATAACCACTTTCCCAATTGTAGCCACATGTCCGATCCCACAAGTCTGCCTGGTCTGGCACATTTCTGTGAGCACATGCTCTTCCTGGGCACCGAGAAGTATCCGCACGAGAACGGCTATACCACATACCTGTCGCAGAGTGGTGGGAGCAGCAATGCCGCCACCTATCCCCTGATGACCAAGTACCACTTTCACGTGGCGCCGGATAAGCTGGACGGGGCCTTGGATCGGTTCGCCCAGTTCTTTATAGCGCCGCTGTTCACGCCAAGTGCCACCGAACGTGAAATTAATGCGGTGAATTCGGAGCACGAAAAGAACCTGCCCAGCGACTTGTGGCGCATCAAGCAGGTGAGCCGCCATTTGGCGAAGCCGGACCATGCCTACAGCAAGTTTGGCAGCGGCAACAAGACCACGCTCTCCGAAATACCGAAGTCCAAGGACATCGATGTGCGTGACGAGTTGCTAAAATTCCACAAGAAATGGTACTCGGCGAACATCATGTGCCTGGCGGTCATCGGGAAGGAGTCGTTGGACGAACTCGAGGACATGGTGCTGGAGAAGTTCTCCGAAATCGAGAACAAGAACGTCCAGGTTCCCGATTGGCCGAGGCATCCCTACGCCGAGGATCGCTACGGGCAGAAGGTGAAAATTGTGCCCATTAAGGACATTCGTTCGCTGACGATGAGCTTTACAACCGATGACCTAACGGCGTTCTACAAGTCGGGCGTAAGTTCAGAGTAACTTTCGAGCGGTTCAAGAGAGTAATCTACTTTTTTGCTCTGCAGCCGGACAACTATTTGACGCATCTCATTGGCCACGAGGGCAAGGGCAGTATCCTGTCGGAGCTGCGGCGACTGGGCTGGTGCAATGAGTAATCTACCTATCCCTATATTCGCTATGAACTCCTATTTACGAACCATTATTCTTTGCAGCCTGATGGCCGGCCATCAGAGCACACAAAATGGCTTTGGCTTCTTCGAGATTGTGGTGGACTTGACGCAGGAGGGACTGGAGCACGTGGACGACATTGTGAAGATCATATTCCAGTATCTGAATCTTCTGCGCCAGGAGGGTCCCAAGAAGTGGATCTTTGACGAGTGCGTAAAGCTGAACGAGATGAGATTCAGGTTCAAGGAGAAGGAGCAGCCGGAAAGCTTGGTCACGCACGCTGTCTCCTCCATGCAAATATTCCCCCTGGAGGAGGTCCTCATTGCTCCCTATCTAAGCAATGAATGGCGGCCGGATCTGATCAAGAGCTTGCTGGACGAGCTGGTGCCTTCGAAAAGCCGCATTCTGATGGTGAGCCAGAGCTTCGAGCAGGAGTGCGACCAAGCGGAGCCCTACTACAAGACCAAGTATGGCCTGGAGCGAGTGAGCAAGGAAACGGTGCAGGTGAGGGCCAAGTCTTTGCCATATATTTTTCCTGCATTAAAAAATGCTTCATGTTTTCTCCACAGAGTTGGGAAAACTGTGAGCTTAACGAGAACCTGAAGCTGGCACTGCCGAATAGCTTTATACCCACAAACTTTGACATTGCCGAGGTTCCCGGCGATGCACCCAAGCACCCCACGATTATCCTGGACACGCCCATTCTGCGGGTGTGGCACAAACAGGACAATCAGTTCAACAAGCCCAAGGCCTGCATGACCTTTGACATGTCCAATCCGATCGCCTACCTGGATCCCCTCAACTGTAATCTGAACCACATGATGGTGATGCTGCTGAAGGACCAGCTCAACGAGTATCTGTACGACGCGGAACTGGCCAGTCTGAAGCTCAGCGTGGTGGGCAAGTCGTGCGGCATCGACGTAAGTGTCTGTGAATCCATAGAGATTACTCCTAAAGCCGCCTCACTTGCAGTTCACCATACGCGGGTTCAGTGACAAGCAGGTGGTCCTGCTGGAGAAGCTGCTGGATCACCTCTTTGACTTCTCCATCGACGAGAAGAGATTCGACATTCTGAAGGAGGAGTATGTACGTTCACTGAAAAACTTTAAGGCTGAGCAACCATATCAGCATTCCATCTACTATTTAGCTTTGTTGTTAACGGAGAATGCCTGGGCGAATGTGGAGCTCTTGGACGCCATGGAACGTAAGCGACCACTAAAATTGATTACTGCTTCTGGAATTCTTTTGTGTTAACGAGTTTCCTCTGCAGTTGTCACCTACGATCGGGTGTTGAACTTTGCCAAGGAGTTCTTCCAGCGCCTGCACACCGAGTGCTTTATTTTCGGCAATGTGACCAAGCAGCAGGCCACGGATATTGCGGGGCGAGTGAACAACCGCCTGGAGGCCACCAATGCATCCAAACTTCCCATTCTGGCGCGTCAAATGCTGAAGAAGCGGGAGTATAAGCTGCTGGCGGGTGAGTTTTTAGTTATTTCTGTTTTTTTGTCAGAGATCGTAAAAATTATAATTATAGAATAAAAATATAAAATTCAAATTCAAAATATTTCATTTTCTTATTAAATACATTTTTTTATTATTTCTTATTTTTCACTTTTAATAAGAAAAATTTAATATATTTATTAATTTGTATTTAAAAGTAATACTTATTATTTGTAATTTAAATAAAAATTGTTTTAAATATGTATCTTGTTTCTGAAAAGTCAAGTTTTTTCATCGTCCCAGCCTAATTTTTATACCCTAGCAGGGTATTATAATTTTAGTCAGAAGCTGGCCAAAGTTAGCTTTCTCTCTCTCTTGTTTGGTATTAATTTTTATGTTACTCATTACTCTTATTTGCGATCCCTGGATTATGCATTGGAATTTCGAAAAGGTTATTGCTATTTTAACTTTTACTTATTATTTCTAGGCGACAGCTACTTATTCGAGAAGGAGAACGAGTTCCACAAGAGCTCGTGCACACAACTCTATCTGCAGTGCGGCGCACAAACGGATCACACAAACATAATGGTAAATCTGGTGTCCCAGGTGCTCTCCGAGCCCTGCTACGACTGCCTGCGCACCAAGGAGCAGCTCGGCTACATTGTCTTCAGTGGGGTGCGCAAGGTGAACGGGGCCAATGGGATCCGCATTATTGTCCAGTCGGCCAAGCATCCCTCGTTCGTTGAGGATCGCATTGAGAACTTTTTGCAAACGTATTTGGTAATTAATTAATTTTTAAATAATTATTTTAATTTAATAATTAATTAATTTGTTAAATCCTTTAGCAAGTAATTGAGGATATGCCCCTGGATGAGTTCGAAAGGCACAAGGAGGCTCTGGCCGTGAAGAAACTGGAAAAGCCCAAGACCATATTCCAGCAGTTTAGCCAGTTTTATGGCGAAATAGCCATGCAGACGTATCATTTTGAGCGTGAAGAGGCTGAGGTGGCCATCCTTCGGCAAATAACAAAGGAGGATTTTGTGGATTACTTCAAGGTGGGCGAAGATACAATCCAAATGAAAGGATTCCCTACCAACCGCTCTTTTTGCTTTTAGAAATTCATCGCAAAGGATGGTAACGAGCGACGCGTTCTATCCGTGCACATTGTGTCCCAGCAAACGGACGCGAATGCCACCAGCGAGGCGGAGCCTGTGGAAGTTACGAACATGGACCGGCACAAGCCCATCAGCGACATTGTTAGCTTCAAGTCGTGCAAGGAGCTGTACCCCATCGCACTGCCTTTCCTGGACATCAAGGCCAAGGGAGCGCGCAGCAAGCTGTAAAGGATTAACTAACGAATTAGCACTTGGTTTTGGTCTCTCGTTTTTAATTGCAAACGTTGTTCCGTCATATTCACAAATATAAAAGAATCTGTATGAGGAGAGCGTCCTGCTTTATGTACGTGCTGCTGTCCAGGAGCACGCTGTTCGGTATGGAGAAGCCCGTGTCTAGTTTCGTCAGCTCCTGGGAGCTGAGGTCCTGCGACCTTCGGTGGCTGTGGCTCTGATCCAGTATGGAAATCTTATGCTTCAGCAGCACATCCTCTGACCACTTGAACTTTTGGAAGATACCTCCCATTTCCAGCATTATATCGTTGGCTTCCGGAGAAAATACCCCATAGCCCAGTTGCAGATTCAACAGTTCGCGGTTCATGTGGTGGAAGGTGCACTTGAGTTGCAGGGATTTCCCTGAGATTGGAGTTCCAGTAAGGAGTTGTGGAGGTAAATAAGGCTTTATTACCACTTACCCTTAATGCTAAATATGGGACTTGTGACGGTGTCCAACTTGGGGGCATTGATACGCTCCGTAACGTTCTCCAGCTTCCAATAGTAGGTGAACAGCTTCACGTCCTGGTCGGCCAGCATGGTGTTGTTGAACTTATCGACCTCGTCGTCTCGAGCACCTTGATCGGAGTGGCCCGGCGTCTCCAAGTCCTTAAGCATAGGCACCTTTTTATTATCCAAATCAGGCCTGACTTCGTTCTCCTCGTCGACTGGTAACCTGCCAGGAGCTGGCTCTATGGGCCTAAAGAAGGGCAGTGGGGAGGGGTTCGTCTGTCGCGGTGGTTCGGGCACGGGGGTTGGAAGAGCTGTATTTACTTTCAAGCCACTTGACTTGGCCAAATGTACCAGTATCAATTTCATCACCCTAAGCTCCTCGTAAAGCTTGCTCTCCAGATTACGAAAGGCCAGGTTCATTTCATCTGTAAAAAGGGAGGTTAATAGGTTAATGAGTCCTTGGTTAGAGATCTCACTCACCTGATCCACACACTCCCTTTAAAGTCTTTGTGGTGACAGCCTCTGCAGAAGCCTTAACCTCGCCGGCAGTCACAGTGCACACAGCCTTCTGGACCTCGCTGGGTAGCTTTGGACTGGCTTCCTCTTCCACAGGACTGCTGGTTACATTGGATAGTTCGCTCTGGGGTTCCGTCACCTGGGCAAGAGCCGAGGAAAGGAGGACCAAAAGGCACAAGATCCACCGATCCATTTTATTTCAAAATCCAAAAGGAAGCCCTTCTGTTCGCAGTTAAGGTGTGTTTTTTATTGGAACAACCAAACAGAACTGCGTATCGTGGCTGACAGACAGAGTATTTGGGGAACACCACCACCTTGAGCCGCTTGTTGGAACGATGACAGATGGTTTAGTGGATTTATTGCTCGGCGGCGGCTAGTCTTCTGTATTTTTTTTTTAGTGCGTGTGGAACTACTTTTAGAATGGGAGACCCTCCCACTAAACTCTAAAAATAGTGTCCACTTTTTGATGGCTTCTCTAGTATGAAATATGAAATATGAATGAATGGAAGCACATATTCGCACACTGTTTGTGTTCTTGTGTTGAATATTTATTTATTTTCTTTGATGTAAAAGAAATATTTACATATTTAGTTTCTACTAATATTTCGATCTTAATTAATCAATTATTAATTAATTATCCTTCATAAACTGTAATTTCTTTCACGAATTTAAATTCTATTTTTAGGAAATTACAAGTTGTAGGTTTACTAGGGTTTCCTTAAAATATTTTAAATAAATTTCCCCACGGCACTCCTATCCCATGGAGAAGAAGGAGAGCCGAAAGGCCATTTCCACGATATTCTGGGGCACATCAGAACGATGGCAGACGTAGACCTCCTTGGCGGGCGACTGGAAAAGACGACCAACCACCACGAACCGACTGCTCCTTGAGGATTGGGCCTCCGCTTTCTGCTGCGTCTGCACCTCCAGGGTCATGCCGTGCTCCTTGACCAGCGACACTGCCTGGCTGCTGCTGGCATGCCCATTGGCATTCGCTTGGGCTCGCGAGGATTCCGTAAGTTGCCTTCGGTAGTGCTTTGACTTGGCCAACACGGCGTGGATTATGTGGCAGGCCTGGCGGATTTCGGATAGGAACGACCCAGTCTCTTGACAGTCATTGAAGGGAGCAAACAGAGAGCCATTGGCTATGTCAATGTAGACGTAGTGCAGGACGGAATTCTTCCAGCCGGCGGAAATCTTCACCGGCACCACATTGTTGATCTCCTTCCACATGGACTCCGTCATCTGGCTTTGATTCTGGTTCTCGGGACCCAGATTCAGGCCGTAGTGCAAGGGATGCTGAACAGCAAAGTTCTCCCAGTCGGAGCCACTGTCGGAATCCTCGCCAGCCCCGTGGATGGGGGTCAGGCGACGCCGCGAGGAGTCATCTTCGCTGGGCGTCAGGCTGTGTATGGATGATCCGCCGAGGGAGGAGCACAGCTGAGCCTCCTCCTCCACTGACGAAGGACTGAGCACTGTTAGCTTCTGCTTCAGAAACGACTCCAGCCGGCTGTTGTTGGGCTCCTTCTCCTGATCCCTGGTTTCTCCTGCCGTGGCCTCCAGGACCTCTGGTCTCTTGTTTGAAATGGACCAGAACATGGCCAGCGATTCGATGCCGCATTGCACTAGATGATCCAGCGTCTCCTGGATTTCTTCGATATAGAAGAGCGAGGGCCCGACCACAGCATCCGGAGCCATATCGGGAGCATCGAAGATCTTGAGGATAACGGCCAGGCTCAGGTGATTCCGCGTGCAGATGGTGAGGAAGTAACGGCCAGTAGCACTGGGCAGGACTATCTCCTCCCAGACGTACAGCTCCCGGACTCTGATCCCCGGGGCTCCCAGCAGGTCGAAGATTCCTCGACAGCGTAGGAAACCCTCCACACTAACCCTCACCTCGGGTGGCAGCAGGCTGGCCACCAGGAAGCCATCGTAGTACAAGGCACTGCCATAGATGAAGAACTCACGGTGCGTGGTCAGCGGTTCGTCGTTCCAGTTGCGATAGTCCATGGCCTCCATTTCGCTCAGAGCATCGAATATCCTCAGCTGGGCCTCTTTGGGCAGCGGCAGGCTACGTGACTGTCCTAGCAACTCCTCGAAGCGGATGTGACCGGCCCGGCATCTGGCCAGGAGACGCGTCCTCTGAATCCCGCAAAAGTGACGCAGAAAGAGCTTAAGGCTGGAGCTCGAGGCAGTGCCTCCCTCCGTATTGAAGCTCTCCAGGACCAAGCCCGGCAGTGAAAAGCGAATGTAGCCAATGAGCTCATCCGATCGCAGACTGCACTCCGCCGCACTGCACAGGGCTCCGGCGTAGGCGAAGAGCACCAGGAAACCGTTTAGCCGGCGGTAGTTCACATGGTAGGGCACCTGCTCCACCAAGAGGCGGGAGCTCAGCGGGTGGGTGTGCAGCTCGCTGAGCACGGCGTGCAGTGTGAGGAAGCTGCCTCGGGCCTT
The DNA here is from genome assembly GCA_018904815.1 of Drosophila ogumai. Lineage (NCBI taxonomy): Eukaryota > Metazoa > Arthropoda > Insecta > Diptera > Drosophilidae > Drosophila > Drosophila ogumai. Next base: position 15,390 of record JAEIIJ010011225.1, on the reverse strand, counting down.
AAATAGGAAGTTGTCCGGGGTTTCCGGATAATAGTAGAGGGAGTCCTGTTGCTGCTCATGCTGATAGCACTCCGGCGGGAGCAGCAGCATGGCGAAGGGCAGGGGCATATCCGGAGAAGCCTCCGCCTCCGGCAATAGCATTTGCTCAAACTTCTCGGCGAAGGCGGAAAAGTTCTCCACCTTGCACATCTGCTGCTCCTCCGGCACATTCTGGGCGTTGAAAGAAGGATCCGCCGGGGAAGCAGCGTTCCCCGAACCGCAGGACTGGAATTCCAGACACACCTGCGTGGGCTCCACATACTGCTGAAGCAGCTCGTCCACATTGCTGGCATACAACTCGATGCCGTTGAGGGACCTGAACCAATCTCCGCGCTTTATTCCGTGCTGCAGGGCACTGAGGTCGTGCACGAAACCGTCGACCATCAGGCACTCCGGCTGGTCGGGGAAGGGCAGCACCCGGAAGCCCAGGATCGACTCCACGGCGGTGGAACGGCGGCCGAAACGAAAGCGATCCGCGGCAGTGATTACCAACTCCAGTTTCTTGGGATCGGGGGCGGCGGTCTTGAACTGTGAGAATCGGAACTCTTGCGTCTCCGCCTGGGAATCCAGCTGGCTGTGGTTGTGAGACTGGTTCTGGTTGTGGCTCTGATTCTGGCTCTGGCTCTGGCTGTTGCTGTGCTGCTGCTGACGACGCGACGACTTCTTTCCCAGGCGCAGCGATCGGCGCATGAACTCCACCCGTCGCTCCGCCGTCCCAGCAGCAGCAGCAGCCTTCTCGTGCTTGAGATACTCCACGTAGAACAGACTCCCATCGGCGGCCACGTACTCCTCCCAGTTGGCCAAATCGCTGCCATCGCTGTAGGAGTTGCTCAGCGAGGAGTTGGAGCTGGAGAAGGGCTCCGAGGCGAGGCTGCCCGGCGACTTGCGCATAGTGCAGGCCACTAATATCGGGTCAGTTGTCAGGTAAAAATTTTATGTTCTTTCACCTCCGCTGCGGTCCGTTTCAGTTTAGCTCTGAGAGACGACTAACAGCCCAGATAGGCAGATCTCACTGGCTGAGATCTCGGCACTCAAAACCAGTTTCTAATTGAGCTCGCAGCTCGGCCAGCCCCATTCCACTCGAATTCCAAAGGGAAACAGAGTCCACACACTCTCTTTTTCACATTGTTCCCCTGCCGCTGAGGGAAATTCATGGACAGGTAAATCACTGAAGTGAAGAGTGAAGAGTTTTTCTTTTAGGCCATATTTCATTGTTAAGTTTGAGGCTTAATATAAAACTTAAAAAATATTTTAAAATGTTTATCTTATTTTTAAATTAAATTTTAAAGTTAAAAAAAGTTCTTTATATTTTTGTTAAAAACTCCTTATTATAGTTTTGGTATATGATTTTCCTTTTAATCTTTTCTCTTCTTTAATATTTTTATAAACCAATGCCTGCTGCTTGCTGACTTGAAAAAACCATTTGATTTATGCAATCTATATTCTTTAAAGTCCAGTCACTCAGAAAACTGTGCTATCACTTGAAGATTACAGACACAGTGATCACTATTCCTCAATGGGAAATTATCGACAAATATAAAAATAAAACAAACATGAGTAAATAATTATAATTGTTTGGGTTACGCCGGCCACTTCCTATTTGTACCAACAATTTATCAATCAATATTTTCACAGGCCATAAACTATTCCGAGTTAATTGTGCATTTGACCAGAACTGACTTATAGTTTGAGAGCTTTCACTATCGCCGATCAACTGATAATCTAAGATTTGCCAAAGGTGCCTCTTATCAGGACTGCCTCGTCGCTTCTATAAATCAACGCAAGTGCAGGCACTGGAGAGCACTTTTGTGTTTAATTTATTTGCCGGCTAAGAATGACCAGGACCAGATAAGAAAACCATATCGTTGGCGATTGATCCAAAACAACCCATCGAATCCCATCGGTGTATCTGAGACTAATCACCATTTCGCGACGAGCCGATGATAATTATCCGATAAGGAGCCCTGCGTGGGCGTGAGGCGGGAAGCATTGTGCCACCGAATGGCGATACGAGCCTATTGATAGCTGATAGTCCCGGTGCCGCGATTGTTCCATTCAAAAGGAAGATATTATTGCCAAAATTGATAAGCCCTATCGCTAATATATGTACACATGTCCCGCGGCTGCTACCAATTATTCTCCGCTGACCAATAGCCAGTCTTTTTCGGGAGCGTAAAGCGAGTGCTTCGTGGGTCTCGTCGGTTGAGTGGATTCGCGAGTGCCGCGAAATATGTGCCAAAAATATCGGAATAACCAGAGAAACTGAAAGTCATGGGGATATCAGTCCAAAAATACTGAGAGTTATGGCCGGGCCTGGAGTAATTTTCTAGAACGAGATTAACACGCTGCGATTATCTATCTATCTATCAGATTGTGAAATCTAACAAGTGGATGGTCTAAAGTTATAGCCACTGCGTAAAAAGTAATGAAAATGTTACCCAAATTCGTGTTGGACGTCACTCTTGTCATTATCCTACTGCTGGGAAATGCTGCCTCTTTAGAGGACTCAACTCTTGGCGGGTTAATACCCAGTCCCAAGGACGACTCCTCGACATCTGCCAGCGGCGAAGCCGATGATATTAGTAAAGAGGAAACTGATCTCAAATCTTTCATGCTGAAGTACGAGTCGGATGACGGAAATAGCTGTCTCCTGGACGTGATTAAGGACGAGGTGATATCGTGGATATATCCCAATGGAACCCTTAGGGAGGCCACCAAGAAGTTCGGTAAACACTTGTCGTCCATAAAACCATTAAAGTATCAATCAAAGGTCCGCGTTTAATTGAGCGTGTCCAAGTTGTTTGAAGCAATCAAAGTGATATATATTTCCACGCTTCCGGCAATTCAAGTCAACTGCTGATAAAAGCTTTTTGGTGTTAGCCTAAGCCACTAGAAGCGTTAAGTATTATTGTACCTTGTTATCGGCAAAAGCTTGATGTAGCGAGTGTTACCTCGATACTCCTGGGATTGCAGATAGAAACTATTAAAATATGTAGATATTTTTAAAGCCGAAAGTTTGTATCTACAGATATTTTTTTATTTTTAAATTTTTTATACATAACTTAAAACAGTTTATTCTTAAAAATAAATATGTATTTGGGTTCGTTATCCATCCTTTGATTGGACAATGGCAATACATATTTGTTTAATCTACACAAAGAGAGCGGATGGGAAAGATGGACTTCCATCGTCTTCTATTATCCGTTGTTTTTTATAATTAATAGGAATTACTTTACTTATTTGCCGAGTTATAGTGGTAATTAATTTTTATAGCTTCCACAATCATATCCCTTAATTTCAATAATTTCCCTTTCTAAAGGCAGTAAACTGTATTTGGATCTGTCGCATGGTAACCTGAAGGAGGACACCGACTTACTCCTGGAAGTGAAGGCGGCGAGGAAATTCATGAGATGGCGGATAGAAGTCTTTTCCGCAGCTTTCAACACCTTGAATGCGGCACCCTTTAACACCCTCCACTCTATGCGGGATTCCCTAAAGTTTTTATCGTTGCGAGGCAATAATTTCGCTGACCTAATTCCAGATGCTGAAGGTATTCCATTTTTTTACCCAGACTCACCATATATTGTACATATATTCTGATGACAGCTGTGCATTCACAATTTCAGCCTTTGAGCGATTCATAAACGAAACACGCTTGGAAGCAAGCAACGCTACACTACACAAATGCGAGCTTTTCCTCGTACACAATGCCACCGATCTGTACGATCGGGAGTGCTATCTATACTTTCAAAACAACACCAACACGAACACGGCCAACACAGTCACATCCAGCATTAACTATGCGGACTACATTCAGTTTCTGAAAGATCGCTATGATCTGCAGGGGGAGTCATGTAAGAACACTGCTAAAACACACACTTAAAACACTTACATTTTAAACTAGAACAAGGGAAACCTTATTTAATTGCATTTATCCATATTTGTACCCTAAAAGGTTGTTATAATTTTTAAATAATAGTAGATACTAGTATTATAATTTCAGTCAGGAACTTGCAACTCAGTAAAAGGAGCCATTTCCGACCCTATAAATAATATATATTTTCGATCAGCATTAACAGACGAGTTTTTCTAGCCATGTCGAAAAGAAAAAAAAATTTACCCTCTTTTCAAATTTTCATAGGGGTTACATCTTTAAAAATTTAAAAAATGGACAACAATTTTAATTTCCTGAAAATTAAAATGTTTAATGCATATTTGTTAACCTAGAACTTACTAGCACAGAAAAGCTTTCGGAATTGAAATTAAAGCATTTTTGCCTTAGTTATGATATTTTTAAATCATGCTTTCTACAAAATAATATAAAAAAAATATAGATGATGCTATATTAAATAATTCAAATATTTTAGGTCTTTAAAAAAGAAAGAAGTAGCACAGAAAAGCTTTCCAAATTAAAATTAATGCATTTTTGGCTGATCGATTTTTGATTCGATGCCATGATTCTACGACAAACTGCCATTTTCACCTTCCCGAAGTTGGTTTCCTTTCTTTTTCTCATCTTGAATTAATGCTCTACTTAAAAATTTTTTATACCTATTTGTTTATTAATAATAATGCTTCTTTCCATAGCCCAATCCATTGCCTGGGCAAGCTTTCCAAATCTACCGCGGCTCCTGGAGCTGGACATCAGCAACTGCAGCATCGAGTATGTGAGCAAGGAGGCCTTCCAGAACATGAGCAACCTGCGGCGGCTGTTTATGTCGGACAACAAGTTCATGACCCTCAAGCACGACACCTTTCTCTACATCCCGAAAGTCCAATATCTGGACCTGTCCTTCACCAATGTCCTTACCTATAGCTACCAACTGCAGCTGCCCACGCTGGAGATGGCAATGAGTCTGGTCTACGGGCTGAAGATCCAGCAAAATGTGTTTAAGCTGCTGCCGGAACTGATCTACCTGGATCTGTCCCACTCCAAGATGACCCGGAACAGTGCGGTGGCCTTCGCCCATTTAGGCGAGAAGGTGAGGTTCCTCAGTCTGTGCTACACCGCTATTCCCATGGTGAGCAGCGCGCTCTTCAAGAATACGGCTGTGGAGGGCCTGGACCTATCGGGGAATCCCTATCTGTCGTACAACATTATAGACGATGCTTTCGATGGCATCGCCGAAACGCTCAAGTACTTGTACTTTGAGCGCTCAAACCTCAAGGACTTGGCGTGGTCCAAGCCGCTGAAAAACCTGCAGGTGCTGGGGCTGGCGGGTAATAACCTCAACGCCCTGACACCGGCCATGTTCGAGCCCCTGGAGTCGCTGGAAATCCTAGATCTTAGCTCCAACCATGTGGGCAACTGGTACCGCAGTGCCTTCCACAACAACTCGGCGTTGAGAGTCCTGAACCTACGAAGCAATACCATCAATATGCTCTCTAATGAAATGCTAAAGGACTTCGAGCGCCTGGATTACCTCAGTCTGGGGGACAACAACTTCATCTGTGACTGCCACCTGAGGGCCGTGGTGGAGGTGGCTGCGTCAAACAACAAGGATGCAGACTGCTCCTACAGCTTGCTGAACTTTAGCCAAAAGTCGGCGGTGGGGCAGGATCTGATGGCGGCGGCGGAGTCACTTAATATCGACCGCAAACTCTGGCAGACTCGCTATATTCCCTGGCTGATGAAGAGCTACACCAACATCAAGGACTACAATCGAGCGAATCATATTATCAGACTACGCTTCTCCTCAGCGGACTATAAGATATCCAAGTGCCAGAAACCGCAGCCATTTCAGATGGAAGAGCTGGGATCGGATTATTCGCTGAAATTCCAGCTGCTCGACTACGAGGCCAGCGAGTATTGGTGCTTCAATAACACGGATCAGCTCCAGGTGGACCAGCTGAACTGCCAGATACGCGCCTTGAGCGATCTCACGGAGGAGCTGCACCGCATAACGACCACGGTGATCGCCGTGGTGGGCAGTGTGGTGGCAGTGTGCATCGTGGGATTCATCATTTATCTTAAGCGCTGGCACATTCACTACTATTACTCCTCACTCAAGTCGGCGGCGTTGTTGTCCAGCGCCTCCAAGGAGTCGGGGGAGAGCTTTAGCCATATTTCCCAGAGAGATCCCAGCGCAGTTTATGACATCTTCATTAGCTATTGCCAGAACGATCGTCCCTGGGTGCTCAATGAACTGCTGCCCAATGTGGAGGAAGCTGGGGATATATCCATTTGTCTGCACGAACGTGATTTTCAGGTAAGGGATACCAAGAGGGACATCTATATTCCACTATACTATGCTATGTTACAGATCGGAGTGACAATCCTGGATAACATCATCTCTTGCATGGACCGATCGTACTCCCTGATGCTTATAATCTCCTCAAAGTTCCTGCTGAGCCATTGGTGTCAGTTCGAAATGTACTTGGCGCAGCATCGGTAAGTAATAATTAATCTAAAGAGAAAAGGCTCCACTAACTTATTCCCTTACAGTATCTTTGAAGTCAGCAAGGAGCACTTGATCCTGGTCTTCCTAGAAGATATTCCCAGGAGCAAGCGTCCCAAAACTCTGCAATATCTAATGGATGTAAAGACATACATAAAATGGCCAGCTGGCAAGGGCGACTCTAGTCCCACTTCTGAGGAGCGGAAACTATTTTGGAAACGCTTGAGAAGATCTCTACAAGTCCTGGGCATTAGTTCCAGAGAGGTCACAGTCTAGGATTAGCTTGGTTTACTGTAATTCGCTTTAAAGTGTTCTAGTCAGTTTTGCAAGTACCTGATAAAATGTATATAACCCTTTAGTAAACAATAATACAGATTAAAACAGTTTACGATAGAAAATATTAATATTAATATTTACATATTTACAAAATTAAAAATAGTTTTAGTGTATATTTTAATGTAGAAATAATTAAAATATAATAATACATATAACCACAACAATAAACATCTTTTTGGGTTTATGAAGAATAAAAGATTTTCTACTTTTCTAGCTTGGTAAAATTTGTCTTTTTATACATATAAGATATTTTTTATTAAGATCTGAAAAGATAATTGACTTTTTATAATATGTTAAAAGTAAAAAAAAAAACGTTCTTTTTAAACATCGATAGATCGATAGCTACAAAATAATCAAAATCTCCAAATAGCGATGGTCTGACGACTATCGATAGCACGAATCTATTAATCCTATCGATAGCACCTCATTTACGCGCCAAAACAGCAAAACAATAATAAAATAAGTATTATTTCTCGGCGCACCATGGAATTTCACCTGAAGAAACGTCCCCGGCACGATGTCAAGGTCGAGGTTGTCAGCCTGGAAAGCAAGTATCCGCACAATGTGATGCTGTACCACGATCCGCCGACCGACGACGTGCACATAGAGGAGTTCGAGGAGCTGGCCCTGGAGCGCCTGCGGCTGCTGCGTGTTCTGGATCGTGCCTTTACCAAGAATCTTCGTTTGCTCTCCGACGAGTGGAAGGAGTACGTGAACGCAGAGTTGACCCGCGAGGGACTGCGCAGCTATCTGAGACTGTGCTCCGCCGGTGGCGGCAAGCACGAGTCAGACATTCAGACGCGGAGGCGCGATTACCTGTCCCACTTCATCCTCCGGCTGGCCTACTGCCGCTCCGAGGACCTGACACGCTGGTTCGTGGCCCGGGAAATGGAGCTGTTTCGGTACAAATTTGCGGCTCTAAGCAGCTCCGAGGTGAAGCAGTTCCTGGAGTCGAACGGCTTTGAGATTCATCCGCTGACCGAGGCCCAGAAGGATGAGGTCAAGGATGGCCTGTACGAGAGCACGGCGGGCCAGAGTGTCGCCAAGATCGAGTTGCTGGACTTCTACAAGGTGCCCTTCACCGATGTGCTGGATCTGGTGCGCGGACGACGCTGCTACTTGAAGGCAGGCTTCGCCTACGTAAACACCCTTGATCTGGTATCCATAGTGGGCACCCGGCAGCAGGAGGAGATCGAGCAGGGCCTGCAGGCAGCCAAGGGTCTGGTGGAGGAGGTCGAGGGCGACGAACGCATTTCGCGCATGCTGAAGGCCCTGCACAACTCGTACACCGGCAAGGACTACACTGTGTGCCGGGATGCAGCGATTCCCATCGAGTCCCTCGACCAGCTCTCCAAGACCTCCATGCCGCTGTGTATGCGGATGTGTCACGAGCACATCCGCGCCCAGCACCACGTCAAACACGGTGGCCGGATGCAGTACGGCCTGTTTCTCAAGGGGATCGGGGTAACGCTGGAGGATTCCCTGCGTTTCTGGCGCGAGGAGTTCACCAAGAAAATGGACGCGGACAAGTTTGCGCGCAGCTACGAGTACAACATCTACCACAACTATGGAAAGAAGGGTTCCATGGTCAACTACACGCCCTACTCCTGCGCCAAGATCATCAAGGAAATGGCAGCGCCCGGGGATTGCCACGGCTGTCCCTACAAGTCCATGGATCCGAGTTCCCTGAAAACAAAGCTGGCCTCCTATGGCCTGTCCGCCAGTGCCATTGACGAGGTCATGTTCTTTGTGTCCCGCGGTCACTATCAGATCGGCTGCGGCAAGTACTTTCAGCTTACCCACAGCGCCACTGTTGAGCCGACCATTAACCATCCGAATCATTACTTCGAGGAGAGCCAGATTTTGATGGGAAACCGACAGAAGCGAACAACAAACGGACCCGCACCGCCCAAGGCTCGCGTCCGGCCGGACATCAAGGGCTGTGCAGATCGCTCCATGCTGATGGGCGACGACGACGACGAGCTGTGGCGCATTGCCGAGACCCAAGAGCGGGCCATGCAGAGCCAAAAGGCTATATCGGAGGCCTTTGATGATGATTTGGATCTAACAGAAATTGAATATTAAGTACAGTACAAAGTAATCTAAAATAAACTATATTATAAGAAGGAAGGAAGAGAAGTTAATTCACAACCCGATAATAATTTCACGTCTCACACAAATAGCAAGTCCTGGATTTTGGATCAATATTGTGCTGGGAATTTCGTCCAAAAGGTGGCCAGCCATTGACATCTACATAGTACATGCCTCTAGCCTGCGGGTTTATTCTATAGCCCATGGGGGAAACGATTCCAACCGAGCAATCCCTTCGCCGCAACTTCTCCCAGGAAGCACATTTGGTGCCCATGAAGTTCTTCTCCTGCCGGGGATACGCACTCTCCGCAAAGTACTCCACCGCTCGGGTGTGCGAGCAGCCGATAGTCAGGCAGCCCGGCTGTATGGGATGAGCTCCGCCCGGATAGAAATCCACATCGCCCAGCGGTCCACGCTTGGCCAGAATGCCAATATTCGTGTGGATTATGTCTACCAGCTTGGCATCACCACGCGTCAGACCGGGCAGTATATTCTCCCTCCTGAAGCAGGGCTTAGCGGGATCCAGGCCTGTTATCCTGGGTATAAGCTTTCCAGTCAGCCGCTTGAATGTCCGGCCAGCGGTGCCCATTATATGAGCTCCCAGGGAATGGCCTGTTCATCTCAGAGTGTTTTGAGTCGCAGGATAAGGGTCTTGAGGCAAACTCACCTATCAAGTGGATGTTGCGCAACGGGGTAAGTTCCACCAAGTGGGTTAGACCCACGCCGATATGCTCGCCTATTACATCCGTGTTGAGGGCCGACCAAGAGTAGAGGGTGTCCACATAATCCGCAGCATCCACTATCTGGAACAAGGCATACATTTTAGGAATACTCTCCTTTAAGCCTCCGCCTCTGAACCCACCACAAAGTTCACATCCCCTCGACACATGAAGGCCTTGGAGATCATGGCAATGGCGGAGGACTCATTGACCGTGTTGGTCCAACCAGTGGCCAGGATCACCACCTTGCGGCCCTTGCTGAACCTCGAGTGCCGCCAGAGCTTGGAGGCCTCCAGCAGAGGAACGCTGTAGTTCTGGCAGGGAGTCATGTACTGAAAGTGCATTTTCCTGATGTCCGGCGAGATCTGCTCTGGAACACTGCCAAGAAACAAGGTCGAGGAGCCTGGGAATATCTTTGATATATGCGAAATTTTCAAGGAGAGACTATCCTTACACAAAGCATCCAGTGCATTGGCGGCCAGTTCGAGCGGAGCAGCCGTGATGACGTTTACCTTCATGGTCACAACGTCAGTCAACAGTCGAGGCAGTGACTCCCACCAACTTCCCGTAGATCTGCCGTGGTCTGCCTCCTCGGTAGTGTTTCCAGCAGCTGCCCAGTGTGCAAGGTTAAGGATCACCAGAGTCGACAGTATCCGCATATCGTTAATACGCTGCCCTCCGCTAAACAGATGTGGGATCTGGTTTAATTTTTTGCCAGAACTTTTCACTAGTTAACGCGGGCTGTGGCCTCATTGCCGCCAAGCTTAACCCCAAATCCATTGTTTGCTTACCCACTTGGGTCTATCCATACTGAGTAAATGACAGTGTTTCAGTTGATCATTAAAAGCGTCGTGTTTAATCAGCCTAAATGCAAAAATGCGGGCCAAGTTTAATCAACGAACGGCCAGCTCTATGTTTAGTTTGCTTCCTGACTTTGGGTGGAAAGGTTAAATGGTTTTTTTAATTAGTTTAGGTTAGGAGAGCACGCTCAAAAGAGCGAATACTCTTTAAAAACGTTCATTTCCTGCAACCTACATGTGCTTACAACATTATTTACATATTCATAGAACAGTTTATTAAACTTAAAGCTAAGAAAGTTGAAAGACCTCTCCCGGCGCTTAAACGCCCGCCAACTTCGATATATCTTCGTACTGAACATTGTCCACAATTCGTCCTTTCAGAGGACCGTGCAAAATCTCAACACTTACTGAGAACTTGCGCTCATTCAGTTTCCTAAGCAGAGCCTCGCATCCGCGATAGGCGCCATTGACCACCATAACAGGTTTGTCCAGCGCCGGAATCACAGTCTCCAAGTGTGCCTGAAAATAAAGGAAATCATGATCTTACTTTGCCTTACCCACTTTTCTCTTCTTTAGACTAACCTGATCCACTTTCACCTTCTCCCCGGTGTCCAAGAACTTGACTTTGGCCTGATATTTGTCAATCACCTCCTGGACAACGGCTTTCTGCTTGAAGAACTTGTCGCCCATGGACTTTGAGATGAACTTCACCACAATATTCTTGTGCAGCCAGTAGTCCTTGCGGTTGGCCCGCTCCTTTTTCGCCTCCTCCTGCTTGATGATCTCGTCCAACGCCGAACGCGTTTGACTGTCTCCCGCAATGGATTTGGGTTTCTTAAAGACCTTTTCATCGATTTCGGAGGAGGTTCGTTTGGCGGTGAGAGCGGATTTGCCCAGCACAGTGTCCGGCTGGAACTTCTTCTCCAGCCGAATGTCCAGCTTCAAAGGTTCGTTCTCCTCGCGTTTGAGTTCCGTGAACTTCTCCTTCTCGTCCTCATCCTCGCCCTCCTTGGCTTTGGCCTTTTTGATTTGCCTCTCGATGAAGTCAGCCATGCGTTCCTCGTCGTCTTTTTCCATCTTCTCCTTGCCATCGGCCTTGGCCTGGCGCTCCATCGCCTCCGGACTGCGATCGATGTAGGTGACGAACCAGCCCTTCTCCGTCTCGTCGGCCACCACCTGGCCCGTCCTTCCCAGCCACTTGACGTAGTCGGAGAGCGTTAGCCACCGCGTGGCGTTCATGTGAATGTGCTCCTTGTGGGCAATGTACTCCTGGTAGATCTTGTTGGCGTTGGTCCGCTTGGTGCCGAACCGTCGGCGCAGTAGCTCCATGTAGCCATCGGAGAACTCCTTGCTAAAGCTGTGGAGGAACTTGCCAGGAGAGTCTGCGAAGAGGAGCAGCTGCCGCTGGTGGGACTCGCTCATCGTGTGGCACTTGAAGCCGTTCTCATCGCGACACTGCTTTTCGCACATCTGGCAGTACCAGCGCAGCTTCTGCAGGCCCTTCGACTTCATCTTGTTGGCGAGGTACTTGGGCGTACCGACCTCGGCCCGTCCCATGGTTAAGCCTTTTTATTCTCTAGCTTTTACACAAAATTTCACAACAAATTTGTATTGTTTTGATTGCAGTTGCCTTTTGGTGTGACCGTTCTTTGGGGCTCTAAAAAGATCACAAGCAATCGCTTTCGATAGTTTACTTTTTCGATAATGCGGGCATATCAGTGGGACCAGGCTGACTAAAATAACTGTCAGAAGAAAGTATTTAAAATTATAAACTGAACGTAAAGAACTTCTTTAATCTTAAATAAAACGTATTTATTATTGTAAATGAAACAAGTTTATTATTGTAAAAATATACCGCTCTTTAATATGAATAACATTTCAAGCAATAATATGTTTGCCAGTTAAATGACAATTTTATCTCCCAAGCGCTCAATCTCGTCCAGGATGAAATCCAGCTCTTCACTTTTAAGAATGGGAAAGCACGTCAAAACCATGCGGAAAAAGTTGCCCAGATTGTGAGCCTTGAGGGGCGAGTAACCTATCATCAAAGTTCCATTGTGGGTCATCTGCTCCTTGATCTTTGGAGCCACCTGGTGGGTGGACAATCAGATTATTAAGATATTGAATTTTGATTCCCGAAGAAAGTATTTAAACTTACCGTGTACAGGCGCTCCCACCACTCGGGGGTCTCCTCCTTCGAGGACACCCTCATTGCTTTTGGGATGAACCAAAAGCAGACATTGGAATACTCGTGCTTCTGAAGCACTAATCTGTAGCGATCACTGCGCTGCCGTATCTTATCCTCCAGTAATCTGGACATCTCGATGGCATGGTCCACGAGGAGTCCGTACTTTCCGTATCCGCGTGCCTTCAGCATCAGCCAGAACTTGAAGGCATCGATCTTCCTGCCGCACTGGACACTCTTATTTCCAGTGTCATAGGAGACGTCATAGAACTTGTCCTGCTGGAACAGATAGTGCGCTTCGGTGCTGTTGCATCTCTCCAGCAAACGCCCCGTTTCTCGGGTTAAAAAGAGCGAGCACTGCATCGGAACCCCGAGGGTCTTGTGCGGATTCCAGGCGAAGGAGTTGGCCCGCTCCAGGCCAGCGATTAGGGATCGATGTTTATGGGAGAGCAGTGAAGCTCCGCCCAGGCACGCATCTACATGGAGCCACAGTCCATGACGTTCCGCCACATCGGCAGCCCCATTGATGTCATCGAAAGCACCTAGCACCGTGGTTCCCGCCGTGCAGTTCACAAAGAAGGGCCGACCACCACGTGCTTTCGCCTCCAGGATCTTTGCCTCCAGATCGTCCGTTTGCATCTGTCCCAGCTGGTTGGTTTTCACCGATACACAGTTGTCACTGCCCAATCCCAGCCAGTTGGCGGCCTTCATAAAACTATAGTGGGATTGATCCGAGGTAAAGAGGACCAATGGTTGCATTCCAAACATTCCGGAAGTCTTCACCTCGGGCGCAATCTTGTAGCGGGCCAGGACAATGCCGTACATGTTGGAGGTGGAGCCGCCGGGAGCCAAGATGCCATCGCCTTCCTTGTAGCCGGCCAGTTTGCAAACAGTCGAAATAATTTCCGTCTCAATTAAGCTGAATACAGGTGCGATTTCATATGTATAGCTGTAGAGGAATACAAGATTTAATATATAAAATAAGTAAGGTAATAAAAATAAATTAAGAGATTTGGTTATTAAATCATCTTCTAACTTATTTTAAGGAAAAATCCCTTTTTAATTAAAACACGAATTTGATTAGCATCTGATTTTAGAGGGTTAAACATGGCACTTTGGAATTTACACAGCATTAACACACTTATCGGTGCTGTGAACTCGTTCATCATAATTAAAAGATGCAATCAGCCGTCTGTCCGTCTGTCTAGAATACATGCTATATACGGAAAAGTGCTGCAGCATTGTGTCTGATCTTACGAGCTTCCGTTCATGGCCTCGGTGATCACTGCTCCCGCCAATCCAAAGGGATCGAGTTGCCCAAAGAGCTGATTGTGGAAGCGCCCGTGCGATGTTTTCACGGAGTAATGTATCACCTGCTGACACAGCGCCTCGATCTCGGCAAGCGTGCATTTCTCTGTCTCTTGGACCTTCAGATTAATCAGTTCCTTGAAAAGATAACACAAAGAGTCAATGTATCAGCAGTACATGTATTTAAAGAAGAGATCTTAAATCAAATGAAACAAAATGAAAGACTTAAATATAAATAACTTGAAGGGGTATTTCACAATATTTATCTTACGTGTCAAAAAAAACAAAGAGTCATTCAATTATCACCTACTGTTTAGTGGCATATTATTATTATATTAATCGAAGAATAATGATCACGAATCCACAAAGTAAACTTATATTAAATAACAAAAATGGTAGGAAAAGTTCTGATACCTTAGGAGTATATTACTTGATAACGCCTACGTGCCTTATCAACTTTTACGACTATCAATTAATAAATTTGCCACACAAATTGTATATTAGTGAATAGTCTCAAAACTAAACCCCATTCAAATTAGTTTCAATTGAAGCCAGGGATCAAGTGGCGAATTGACCTCTCCGGTTATAGTTCCTTATCTTCACATCGGTAGACGCTCTGGCGTGTGGTGTCTTACCTTCAACTTTTCGGGCTGCAAAAACGGCACAATCTTCTGCTTGTCCCATTGCTGCGGATCGGCACAGAAGGTGTCTTCTCTTTGGAGCAGCTTGAACACTTTCTCCAGGATATTCCAGTCCTCCATGATGCCATCGCGCATCTCATCGACAGCCGCTGCCATATCTGCTCCTTACTTTCAGCTGCCACGAAAAACGAAACCGATTATTTCGGAGACAAACGAACCTCTGTCGCCGACGGCTCAGTTGGAAATAGTCGTCGCTTTACTGCAGCTGATTGTGCTTAACGTTCTCCTGATCAAAACCCCATTAAGTTGTAAACCATCGCACACACTCGGAAATCATTTATACTATACATATGAAGGGTGTGTAAATACTCGCAAAAAGATTAACACTTGTGCTCTTTAGAGTGGACCTGCTTTTAATAGAATTTACAAGACAAGGAAAAGCAGGAAAGTAAATTTAACCACTCAGGTCGAGCGTTTTTTAATTGAAAATTTTATTAAATTTTTATTTAACAAATTAACTAATTTTTTTTGTCAAAAATCGGGTTTATACCTTTCAAGTTCGATAAAAATAAATTTCGGTTAAATTTTTTAAAAATAAAAACGACATGTGAGTAGCTCGGGATACCTATCCTTTAAGAAATGCATTATAGTTTTTTGATATCTGACTCCGGAGATTCCCTATAACTCCTATACCTCTAAATATTTTTTAATACTACATTTAACATAACATTGTTTAAATGTTATATTATTTTATGGGATTTAATTAAATTAACTAACTTTAACTGCTTTGCCACAACAAATTTTTTTTTAAAGTGTCCCGTTTTGCACCGAATTAACATTTACCGGTTAATTAAAGTACATAATATGCTATTA
>JAEIIJ010011224.1:0-36866 GCA_018904815.1 Drosophila ogumai | reverse complement strand
GGTGACAATTGAGTTAATTATTTATCCTAAAATTAGTTCAGAAACCAACAACCCAAATGCGGCTTGTGTAGTATTATTCACAAATATGAAATTTATTTAAAATATATTAAAATCTAACCTATATCCGTTCTTAATATAAGAATAATATCGAGTTCATGAGGTCCCCAGACTTTTCAATCTCATAAAACTATGTATCACCGCAAAAATATATCTATTTTTAGCTCCTCAAATTCAAAAAAGATGCAACAATTAAAGCAAATACATTTGTTTCTAACCGGATTATTTTCCATTTATAGCTCAGCTTTGTTTAAAACGCTATCCCCTAGGGTATTTCGTAACTCCACACTTAGATAGGTATAACTTATCCGTCCACTTTCCTTGTTATCTATCAGTTATGAATTGATAATTCCGGGCTCTGTGTGCGAGAACGTGTCCCACAAATTGTCTAATTTGTTTGCGGTCGCCTTTCGCTTTGTTTGTCTTTTGCTTTGTTGAATTTGCTTGCTAACGAATTAGTCGTGATTCCGATGACTGGGGTCGTCAATTAGGGCCGGTCCAATTGAATTAAAAATTAACCCACTTGTGGCCACAGCTATGTATATTGTGCAGGCAGGCCCTCGAGTTTATTAATCAGTGCACAGGAAGAAACTAGTTTTACATTTATACAATTTATTTACATGGTTTTAAAAAGCTTTAAGTGGTATTCATAAAACTTTACAAAGTATTTTTTAGATTTACAAATATGCAAGTTCATAAAATTCAACTTTTAATGGGTTAATCTGTGTCAGCGTTTCCCAGACCTTCAATGTTCCCTGCAAGAATTTGCTGACAGCAGCGGGAAAAATTATGTTTACGTATCCGGTGGTGCGCAGTTTGTTTATTATTCTCACTTTGCCTTTGGTTTTTTTGTTGTTGTTGTTTTGAAAACAGGAAACGTGGTCGCAAACCATCGAAAGATCGCTGGCCGAAAGTACGGCTCAATTTCTGTTTACACCGACAAAGCCGGGCCAGCAAAGTATCAATATACCGCTAAAGAAATTCGGAGAGCCCTACTATATCATGGAGCGTGGAACTATCGAGCAAAAGCTGCAAATGCTTTTGGGTTCGCTGGAGAAGGGTGGAAATGACACCTTCAATTGCAAGCAATTGGAACAGGTGAGTTGTACATTTTTCTGTTTATTTTAGGTCTAAAATAAATTTTGTTATTATTTTTTTAGTACATTTACTCGGTCATAATGACCTATGTTCATTTGGAGAGCACTTCCAAGGCATCTGGCATCAAAGACTGGCAGGATCTTGGCTTCAATACCACTGAGCGATCCGCCTGCACTTTTGCCAAGGGTCTGATGCGAAATCTGGGCAAAGAGCTGGAGCACAATATGCCCAGCGAGGTCTTGGAGCGTTGGCTTCATGTAACTCCACAATTCTTGCAGATTTGGCGCGAGGTCTTCAATCAGTTGTATACCCGCCATGGCGGCAGTAAACGCAACATTATAAAGGAAGTGCAGATACCCATTCTGCCGGAATTGTGTGGTAAAAATTACTTTCTATTAAAAGTTGACAAAAAAATGTTTTTAATAATTTTATTAATATTTTCTAGATGCCCCCCAGAACAGTCACTATCGCCCAATCATCGAACTGCCTCACGTTCTGTACATCAATGCTCAATTGCCCCGCGAGCACAGGCACAAATGGCGCTTCCTTTTCTCATCGAAAATCAACGGAGAAAGCTTCTCGACGATGCTGGGTAAAGTATTAGATAAGGGCCCCACGCTGTTTTTCATCGAGGACGAGGATCAATACATATTCGGCGGCTATGCGTCCGAATCGTGGTCCCTGAAGCCACAATTCGGCGGCGATGACAACTCATTGCTGTACACCTTAAGCCCGGCCATGCGCTGCTTTACAGCGTCAGGCTATAACGATCACTATCAGTATTTGAATTTGAATCAGCAGACAATGCCCAACGGTCTGGTGAGTAATATTGTTTATAAATAATTGATTGATTGCTAATTGTTTATGTGTATTTTTGGTATCCAGGGCATGGGCGGACAATTTGATTTCTGGGGTCTGTGGATTGACTGCATGTTTGGCGATGGACAAAGCGTTGAGAGCTGTACCACATATCGGGATTATGTGCAGTTGAGGTGGGTTTCTACCTTACACTAAATTAAAATTATTATATATATAACTTATTTTTAATAATAGCAAACGCAAACAATTTAAAATACGAAACATGGAGGTATGGGCCGTTGGAGATTTGCCCGTGAAAGACGAGGACGAAGAAGGAGGCGGCGAGGGTCAGGTATTTCACCTCCATTATTATTTAATAAATATTTTTTAATAACCCTCAATTCTTCCACAGAAACGCTCAGTGCTCGATAGCAATTTGGAGGATCGTGCCATGCTGGAAATTGCCGGCAAGAAAATGCATTCAGATGGTTTACGCGAACCCGGCATAGATGATTGATATTATATGAAAATAATCAGAGGAATAACATGGTTCTATCATGTCCAAGAATTTACAATACCATGCCCGTTTTGGGTGTGCAGTTAAAATAATTCAATTTTTATTATTTTCCCTTAGTCCCTATCAACGAACACACACACACAAATCAAATCAACAAAAGTCCTGCGAACGAACGAAAATGAGTATCTGTTCAATCCATTCCTATAAACGTTTTTGTTTAGCTATTAATATTTCTTAAATATTATATATACAATGTATAATGGATATAGTTTATGTGTAATACTGAGAGTATTGTTGTTGCGTTTTTAAAAAGAGATCGAAAAGTGTGAAAATGAAATCATTTCAAAGATGGTAACAAATAAGCAAGCAAAATAAGCAATGTTGAATTGTCGAATTTTCCCCTTTTTATTCCTGCGTCAATAAATGCAAAATATTTGCTGAATTCTAATTTATTTTAAAATGTTTCAAACAATGTGAGATGGGAGGGAAATTTGGGTTTATTAATTTAGTAATTTATAATTTCTTCTTAAATTATAGCGCGTTTCAGCTTATTCATTTACATGAGGGGTACCCACGGAATCCCCCCTTTTTGCTTTTGATAAATTTTTAATTTTTATATACATATTAATTTTAACGAAATTAAAATTTTTAAAAAGATTGCTTAAAAAGAGTCCAAAATTACTGCAATAAATAAAATTTTTATTCAATAAATAAAAATTTTGAGTTAAGGATTTACGATCTTATCGATAATAATAATATGGATAAATTTTGATATATTAAATTTGATTTGATAATGTTCTTGATATTTTTATCCATACAATATATCGACTATTAAAAATTACTGTCCAAAAATATGCAATAAAATGCTAAGGGTTATCCTACAATGCTACATTTTGAAGCCTACTCTGGGACACATTTTCTTAATTTCAACACCCAACCCCTTCCCCATAAAGAATATTAAAAACAAATTAAACACTTAAATCATTTTGGTGGGTATTTTTCTTTTTCACAACTGTTTTTATAGTTCGAAACGCACTGCACTATTTTTGATATAACATCTAATATAAATCTTTAAATTGATATCCATATAGGCTCTAAATATCCACGGCATATCCGGACAGTGTCACTCCCGGCGCAATCTCCTCCTCCACATAGGATCCTGCCTCCTCGAAAGACCTAGCATTGTTGTTGTCCTCAAAGCTGCGACCCACACTTGCTGGTGATTGCCTCAGAGTAGGCGCCCTATTCTGTTGGCCAAAGTTCCTGGCAATGCCATAGTTTCCCGACGATGAATTATAACCCTCATCTTCCTGGAATCGACGGCCAGTCGATCTCAATTTGGGCGCCTGGAATGTGTGCTGCTGATCGGTGTCCGAACCCCGACGATTGTTAAAGTCATAGGTGCTTGTCTCCGATCCCCTGGGATAGTTGGTCTTGCGCAGCATGGCCTTGAAGTTGAATGGTGGATCCTCCGAGTTCTGTTTAAAAAAATATTTATAAATTATAAGTTAATATTTTAGAGGAGCAGGACTCCCTTACATCATCATTGCGTGCCATGTTCTGGAGTTCTCTCACTGGATCTGAGGCATAGGAGGATCTCTGCTGATAGTTGCGCTGCTGCTGCTGGTTGGGATTATTGCGATTATAATAATTGGACGAAGGCATGGGTGGCGGTGGTGGTGGCGCCGCATAGCCCTTCAGGGAGTTACGTCTTGAGCCAGAACGATGGACACCCCAGTTCTGGTTGCCGCTGCTGCTTTGGTTATAATTGCTACTGTAGCTGTTGTAGGCATTGTTGTAGGCATTCATGTTCCTCTGCATTTGGTTTCTGCAAAAAATGATAAATTTTTAGTTTTTAAATATTTTTTAAAATATTTCCACAATCTCTTAACCTTCTCAGCTGCTGGGGATCCCGAAAGTAACTCTGATTGTATATATTATCGCTCTCGCCCATGCGATCCCAGTTGGTCTGGCAAGCCTGCTCCTTCTTATAAGCATTGTAGGTCAAGGCACACGATGTCATTGAGGGATTGCGCTGCAGCGGACTATCCCAGGGCTCGTCCTCCTCCTGCTGCTGCATCAGTAGTTGATTGGGAAAGGTTTGGCGGGAAATGGAGTTGGCCGGATCCACCATATACTGGGTGTCGTAGAAGGGTATCTGGTCCAGGCGGAAGGGCATCTTCTTGATGGGCACAGGCAGTGGTCCCAACTGCGAAGAGTTCACCTCACGCATGTTAATCCTCTCGAAGGGCACTGCCCGGGTGCATTTATTAAGTCCAGCCACCATTCTTTGGTTGTAGATGTGGACCTGGATTAGGATTATTATATAAATAGTTCTTATATTAAATAAAATATATTTGGACTCCTCACCTGTTGTGAGAGATTGACAAAGTCCTGGAAGCGTGCGGCCCTGTAATGCAGTAGAACCTGAAAGATGGACTTCTCGCGCCACTTCTTCGCAAATGGCCTAAGGAAGTCGGCAGTGTTCTCATTCAGCTTTCCGGTCTTCTCGTTGACCAGCGGCGGAAGGCGGACCCGGTCACGGAATCCCCGGTAGGCTGTGTGGGAATATAAATAAATGCAAAAGAAAATCCGTTAGAGTAACCCATTAAAAAGGCGGTCAATGGGTGTGGGCGGAGGGATGGCAGTATGAGAGGGAAGTCACCTTAATTTAATTAAATTTTCATTTCTTTTCTACGCAGCACTTATAACTCATCTCTCTGCCAGCAGGTGCCGTCGATGTCAAGTGTTATGTCTTAGACTGCTATAAGCCGATTGGTTGCATCAGATACGGGAGGAGGTGTGCAGGGTGGGAGCCACACTTGACACCACTAAGCGGCTTAAGTGGTTGCCGAGACCCTAGACTAGTTAGTTGATTACTTTGTTGTTTGCATTTTCTAGATTTTATTGGTAGAATTAGTAGTAGTAGTAGTAGTAGTTCGAGTAGTAGTAGTATCGATCGATATAGTGATATAGTGTGTGTATTAATGGTATATAGAGAGCGCGGTGCCTATTCATCGGCGGAGGCCTGTTCGATCTTGGAAATTCGCACCGCCGCCAGAGCCTCGTCCATTCTAGCCTCAAGGAACATCTCCTCGGCCTCCGAGGGCGTCTCACTTATGTCGATGTGCTCCTCATCGTACTCTTTTAGCCTATCCACCTGGGTTTTTTTACCTTTTTGTATTTTGCAAGCGGCCACATCATGATCCTGTCCCTTTTTGCCCACTATGAAATGGGGGAAATTTTAATTAATTTTTTAATTAATTTTAAAATAATTTTCTAAACTTACATTTGAAGACCTTGCCGCCCTTGACGCGTTTGCGAGCTAGTAAAGCTCGCATCATGGATTGCACCTTGATTACCTTCTTCACCTGGACTTCATACGATCTGTAAGAATATTTTGTTAATTTTTTTGAGGAACTTTAAAATATTTACAATGCTTACCTAGCCAAGTACTCGTCATTGTAGTAACGCAGAAACACTTTGGTCTTTCCTAGGGACCATCCCTCCATCTTGAGACGTAAAAACAGAAGGCGGCAATTGTCCTTGGTCATTTCCACGGGTTCATCAAAGTCAAAGGCCAGGAATTGATAGCTGTTTAGGAAAATGTATTTAAATATAATTAAATTCTTTAAAAAAAATAGTTAAGAATATTTTGAAATACAATTTTAAAATATTTTAAAAACGGTGTCTATACAATAAAATATGTAAGGTATCAAAAAACATTTGTAACAACATTTTAGGATCAGTTTGGGATATTTTAAGCAATTAGTTAAATAATAATAATATTATTATACAGATGGTTTAATGATAAATATGCATTGAATGGGATTCATTTTATAAGAAAATATTAAGCTACTTAATTTAGGATGTTCGACAATTTACTACGGTTTTTAAAACCTTTGAAACGGTGTCAAAATGAATAAACTAAAATATTCTAGCTACTACATTTTGTGTAAATTTGTTTCTTGGAAAAAATGTGACATTTTTTAGCTTAATCACCTATATTTATTATTACTTATATATTTATATTTTTTTATTTTGTATATTTCTTTATTTTTTTATATTTTTATTCTACCCACCGCCTTAGGAATTCCTCGAAGGGCAGCCGTGAGCTGAAGCCCTTCTGGCGGGCAATGACTGTGTCCAAAACACCCAAAGCCTTCATCTGTTGCTGCACTACATCCGAGTGGAAGGCTCTTGGCCTGTACTCCAGATCAGCGCGAATGCAGCGGACAAAGTGCACGCCAAGATTTGCATTCTGGCTGAGCATTTTGAGCAGAGTCAGGCAGGTGTAGCGGAAGTTGGCCGCCAGAGTCCGTAGATTATTCACCTGCGATATGCAGCCGGCACTCAGGGTATTTAGAGCCTAGAAATAAATTTAAGAAAATTTTAAATATTAATTAAAAATTATTATTTAATATTTTAGAAATCTGAATACTCACATAAGACCTCCTTTCGGTCTCATCTTTATGCTGTACCGCCTCAAAGGGCATGGTGAGATTGCCAGCCTTGGTCAGTTGATTGGTGAACATGAGCATGATGCTCTCGTCCAGCGAGGAGCGGAACGTCTCGATCATTTCCGGCGGCACAAAGTCCCGGTTGATGTCGGTGAAGGCGCGCGTATCGTAAATGATGCGGCCCGTATAATGAGCCACGGATATCTCAGTGGCAGTGTGCTTCTTCACAAACTGGCTGTGTTTCTCCGAAACGCGATCTAAAATTTATAAAAATTTGAATACTTAAATTTTAAATATTATTTAATTTTATATGCTTACCCATAATCAAGTCCTGATCTTGGCAAGAGCGTGAGGCGTCGTCAATGATGTAAAACAGGCCATCCGGTTTGGTTAGCAAGTTATCCAGAGCGGTCTTGTTGTCATAGAAATTCAGATTGACGGTGTCTATATCCTCAGCCTCCATTTCCAGCATCTCACTGATAAAGATGCGCTGATTATAATGGTATTGCATCTGCTCGTTCAGCGTGTTGATCATCAGTTGCTCCAAGCCATTCCGATTGAAACACTCGAAACCAAACATGTCATGGATAATAATGGCATTGGTGTCGCCACTGGAAAGTATAGATTTTATTATAATTTATTATAATTTTCCTCCTCTTATATGGACTCACAAGACAGCCCTGGGAAAGGACATGTTCATGTTGATCCTGTTGATGATAAAGTCCACCAGCCGGGAGTAAATGGTGCTGGCCACTGCATCGCGTGCATCTCGGGCTTCCTCTGTGGTGTATTGTCGCCGCTCCGCAATGCCACCTTTGACCATAATGAAATTGGTCAACGACCACATGAATTTCTTCTCATCCACGCGCAAAAGCTCGGCAATCCGGGACACAATATCCGTGTTCTCCACTTCCGCAAACTTGCCATTCTGACGGAAACGGATATTGCCGATATTCAAGATGGCCGAGAGCACCTTGCGTACAGTTTCCAACTGCTTGTGATTGAAGTCCAAGTCCCTTAGGATATCCTCAAACTCCCGGAAGCGCTCCACATTTCCCTCGGGATCATCACGACGGTACTTTAGCTTCGAAGGTGGAGCTTCTGGCGGAACCCGCAAGTAACGATAGTTGCGTTCAGCTTTAAGATTATACTCCTTGAGCTGATTCTGCTGGTTGATAAAATCATAGAAATAGTAGAAAATGTGGAAGTTGTGCTGGTTGCCATCGGTGGTGGCCACCCGCAGCTTCTCCAGCATATACATATTGAAGACGGCGCCGCTCATCTTGCCAGTTTTTCCAAAGGTCAAACAGTATTGCAGAACACAACGCGTGGAGTCGTTGTTCACCGGTGTGCCGGCATTGACCATCATCAATATGGCCTTGATGGAGCTCTCCACGCGTCCGGTGGCTCCTCGGTTGCCATCGCCCAGGTAGCACAGGTGCTTGATCAGCAGTCGGGCATTGGTGGACTTGCCCGAGTAGCTTTCGCCTGAAAGCACAATATGCTGTGGCTCCTTGTGATGGAGCATGTCCTGGTAGGCAATGTCGGCCACCGAGAAAATATGAGGCTGGTTCTCTGAACGCGACTTGAAGCGGTATTTGGCATGGAACTATAAAATATATAATGTAAAATGTAAATATAATTATTTTATATATTTTCCAAATAAGTGATAGTGCTCACCTCCTGGGGAAACTCCTGCTTGATCTCATTCGAATTTAAGGACAGCAATATATCGCCAATAAAACTGTACGATTCCCCCATCATAATGCGATGACGCAGTGATTCAATGATGCTATCGTCAACTGGGTTTTCCAAAGCAGCCAAATCCTCTGGATACATACGCTCTGGCTTCTCATCGAACCTCTTGACGTAGCCCCGATCCACAAATAACTCCGGCTCCTTATACAGACTCTTTACATCCCGGGAGAGTTCCAGCATCTCGGAGATATCCGAACGCATCTCGTCCTCGTTTTCAATGAGCTCGGTGAGAAAAGGATGCTCCACCATCTCCACCATCATGGGTCGATTCTCGGCATTCTTCTCCAAACACTCGGAGATAAAATCGTTGATCTGCTGCGACCAGTTGGTGGGTCGCATTAAGGTCGGCGGCGGATTCCTGATGATCTGGAACATGGCCCTAGTGGGATGCATGTCGGCAAAGGGGGGCTTTCCGTCCGCCAGCTCAATGGTGGTGATGCCCAGAGCCCAGACATCGGCACGGACAGTAATGTCCGGTTCACGGGACTCCATGGCGGCCACCACTTCGGGTGCCATCCAACAGGGGGAACCGATGCAGGTGCCCCGCTTA
Source organism: Drosophila ogumai (assembly GCA_018904815.1). Taxonomy (NCBI): domain Eukaryota; kingdom Metazoa; phylum Arthropoda; class Insecta; order Diptera; family Drosophilidae; genus Drosophila; species Drosophila ogumai. The sequence goes on along the minus strand of JAEIIJ010011224.1, from coordinate 27,628 downwards.
CCCATGGTGGAGTCCACCTGACGGGATAATCCAAAATCGCACAGCTTAACGCGTCCATTTTTGGTCAGCAAGATGTTATCGCCCCTGATATCCCGATGCAGGACATGATTGCGATTGAGTTCGATGGCCGCCCGACAAGTCTCACGGATGATATAGGCAATGTGTTCCTCTCGCATCCGGCGATCGAGTTTCAGGAGTTTATTCACCATATCCACGGCTGTGCCGCCGGAGCAGTACTGGAAATAAACATTTTAATAATATAAATTGGTTAATAAATTTTATAAATTATAAAGAACTTTGTAATCAAAATTAAATTTATAGAAATAAAAATCAAAAAGAGTTTACGAATAAAATTTATATAGAAACCGCAAAAATACCTACACTATGGTCTTTCAGAAATCACTACTATTTTTGAAACACTTACAAAATTATTTAAAATTATACATTTTTAACTTTTTCTCAAGCTTTTAAGACGAATTTTTATATATATATATTTTTGTTTATTTTTTAATAAGCTCACCTCCATAACAAACCAGATCTCATCCGGACCGTTTGGCTTCGATAGCTTGTACACTCCATAGAACTCGGGCAGATTCGGATGGGTGCAGTAATCCCGGAGAGTACGATATTCCTCCTCGATGGACACTTGGTGTTCCTCATCGTAATGCTGGATTTTCAAAGCCACAACACGATCATTATCCAGCTCCTTGGCCCGAAATACCTTGGCATTGACACCCTGGGCTATCTCCTCGTAGATCTCGAACTTATCCGTGGGATCCGGCAGTTGGGAGTATGGCAAATATCCTGACATCCTGACACTCAAGGGGCTCTACTGAATGTTTGAAGAATATATTCCTGGGGTTGGATACAAGTGGGTTAAGCTGCGATGTAAATTTGGGTCGTCAAAGAGTTTTTCTTGTAGTTTGCAAATTGCATTATGTTGTGTAATGCCAAAGACAATTTGCATAACCCGTAGGTAAAGGCATTTCAAGGGTTTCACTTATGGTCTTGGTTACGAAAGAGGCCAAAGAGGGTTTAGGTGTTAAAGAGCTTTTTAGAAAAGCGTAGTGTAACTAAGGAACCAATCTTTCATTAATATTTATTTAAAGTTTTTAATAAGAAACCCTTGACGACCAGGACACCTTGAATATTATTTTATTATAATTTTTTAACACCATAGATTCATAAAATGTTATTTGGTTAGGGTTTCAATCCACAGTTCTTTGTTCACTTAGTTCCCCCTCCTTAAGGACACACCTGTGATTTTTGGCACACTTGTATCTTGATTTTTAAGAGATAAAATTGTATATTTTTGTAATTTTCCGAACCGACCGTACGCATGCAGCACGTACCGCTGCCGTTAGCCAACTAAATGATGGCCCAATGCAGTTGACGGCTTTTCACTGGCAAGGAAGGAAGCCCTTCAATGGGCAGTACCTGGGCGCACACCTTGGGCAACAATTTAGCCAGGCTAATTGAATTAGCACCGGCGACATTCACGTGCCAGAGCAGAGTGTAGCAACAATGAAATTGCAAAAACTGCAAATGTAAAACGAATGAAAGTCAGCTGATTGACAGACTAATTATGCATCTTATTGTTCGTATTTACAAAATATATTTATACGTATTGGAGATTGCTAAACTAGGCATTGCATTTACACACTTTTATTATTGTTTGTTTATTATTGATGGCTGCCCTATTGCATATGTTATGTAATGGTTTCGTTTGTTTTTTAATACTGATTTCTGTATGTGTGTGTGTGTATGTGGGTGTGTGTGTTTGTGTTAAGATTGAAGAAAAGTCTTTTCTTTTGCGCCACTCGGTCCATTCGCTCAATTGCATATACTAATCCACTCCTCCACGTGGCACTCCTCGCACTCCACACTACAGCACCATTGAAATTTACAGTGACACCGCTCTGCCCGCCGCTCGATCACCTGGCTGTGGCCACGCCCACAGCAGAGGGAGGCGCATCCATCGCTGGTCGTCGTGTTGCGATTGCACTTTCGACCCACGGTGCCTGGAAATAAAAAGATATATTTAGGAAATTTTAATTAATTTAACTTGTTTTGATTAAGAATCAAGTAAATATTTTCTTATATATATTTGAGAAACTACACTGAATAAATAAGGAATTCATAAATATATACTTCAAATATATTATATAATATATTTTTTATGCATTTGGTATGTTATTCCCTTAATTCTATTTTAAATGTTGCCCACGAGTCGTATACGTAACGTCGAATTATTTACATATTAAAGGTACTGCCATCATAGTAATAGTTGATACAAACATTCATTAAAAGTATTTAAATTAAAATATTACAATCAAATTTTAATCTTCTTGTTTTGCCATTTACATATTAAATAAATTAAAAACGTGTCAATTTAAATTGTGTTTCCTACCATAAATGGAGACCATAAATGACAGCTAATCTGTCCCATCTGGAGGACACACGTGGCCTGTCGGGCTATTAAAAAACCATAAATAAACTATTAAACTAAAGCATAAACAAAGTATCATAATTGTTAGGCCAACGATAATTGCCAGCGTTAATTGCCATCATTTGCCTATACACGACACCGGACACACGGGCACATGAATCAAAACGCCCGATGGGCTGGTCCCCAGTTTGAGCTGGAGTGCTCAGGCTGGAGCTACCGGGCTAAGCTCCAGCGATTAATTATAAATTTGCGTCGTAATTAACACTTTTAAACTGCTGCCAGTCGCCGGCGCAGCAGCAGCGGGTCTTGATAATTTGCAAATGTGTCAACAGCAAAATGGCTAACGAAAATTGCAAGTGGCAGTTAGACAGCAATGTCGATGTGGACGTGCCGCAGTTCAGGCCGATCCCAAAAAAATAAAATGGGCGAGCACAAAAGGGGGAGTAAAATGGAATTTTTATTATAGCTTTAAAAATAAATATATACATAAATATAAAAATGAAAAAAAAAGAAATATATTAAAAATTTCTATTAAAAATGTAACTAAAATCAGTGAATCCTAATCAATGAATCTTATTTCCAAAATCTATAATATTTTGTTAACACAAAAACCCAGCCTAGCCGGAATTAACTAATATATTATAAATTGCCATAAAAAACCCCTCTCTGAATGTTTTATGCGTTGGCCTCTGCTTTAAAATAAAACAAAATACAAAAACACACTCAGATTATAGCTGATCCGACTGAATCCAATCCGTTCCGATCCGAGCTGAGCTAAGCCAAGCTGAGCTGCTGTGCGCATGCGTCGCTATCGCCTTTTTTTTCGTGAATTATGTGGCATGTTTGGTAGCCCGTTTAAAAAACGTTTTTATTTTTTTTCGCTCTACCCCCTGTTGCATTTTTTTTCGTTGGCTGCTGCTTTTGCTGTTAATTTGCATTTGTGATTTATTTATTAGAGGCAAATCAAATTTATCGCTGTGATCCAATCAGTAAATCATTTTTAATTAGTTGCACCGAATTTCTTAATGACACTATTGTAAATTAACCTGTTATGTAATGGTTGGAAGTTGTAAGTGTAGTTTATTTTATAAATATCAGAAAAGCAGAAAGCATAGTTTTTGGATAATAAATAAATAAATAAATTAAAATAAATTTCTTTAACAAAAAAAAATATATATAGGTATATTTAAAAAATCTAAAATTAATATAATATCATAACTCACCCTGTATATCAGCTCCCAGATCCCGTTCACAAAAGTTCGGCGATCGCTGATAATAGAACAGCGAGGTCTCCAGCTTACGGGCCATCCTCGCCGCATTCTTATCGGCATTTGTCTGTCGATTTCCCCGCTCCACGCCGACACCTTCATGCTGTCGCCCCAAGCCCGAATCGCCAGCTCGGCCTCCATCCAGCGCCCCCGAAACATCAACGGCATCCAGATCAGGGGACAAGGATCCCGAGCCGCTGCCTCCGTTTGACTTCTTGTTCCGCGCCCTTTTTAAGACGACCACCGGCTCGCCGTTGCCCAGATTCGATTGATCCACGAGGATAGCCTTGCGGAACTGATGCTTCAGCACCTTGCCGACAATGTGGAAGTCGGGGGCGGATTTCCAGCAGGTCTTCAGCTGACAGCTGCCGGACATGCCGTGGCACTTGCAGCGGAACTCCATGTTGTTGGAAACGGACTAAGAAGAGAATAACATAATTAATAATAATAATTAATATTTAATTTAAAGGATAACCCACTATCCTGCCGGCATGATTGTTGTGCAGATTGATCTTGGACTGAATGTCGCCGGCCTTCTCGCGGCAGTCGAGGAACAGCTTGGAGTACTCCACCCCAAAGTCCATGTTGTGGGAGCAGCCACCCCACTTCCAGCGGCTAGCAATCTTCGAGCGTTCGTACTTCTTCTCCTCCTCGGGCGTGAGGATCTGGTTGGTCTCCAAGTACTGCAGAAACTGTTTCTTCTCCTTGTCGAGCGACTGGCGCAGGTTCTTGTTCAGCGTCTTGCGGTTGATGGTGGGATCGCAGCCGCAGGACATCAAACGGCCTTGACTGCAGGCCCGGGCCACGCTGTGGGCCACACCGGCGGCCGAGATTGCGAAGGCGAATGCGCTCTCCCGGTAGCCTGGAACGTAAGCAAGATGCTGTAAGGTTATGGCATATCGGAATGGCAGAAGAATCTGAAAATCCAGCCCCTGGGAATCATTGGCCACCACCGGCAATTTATGCGGTGTTATTTTTAACGCTGCATTCGAAGCAGGCGACGGAGACTGCTGTCCTGGGAATTCAGCGGCATTTCAGCTTTGACAACAACTCAAAGCAAAGAGACTGTGGCAAAAAACATTTTTAATGATGCAGTGGTGTCCACACCCACCCAAGGCTGAGGTACACTTTACAAAATGTAGGGGCTTTAAGGTTTAAAAAAGAGGTAATAAGAATTTTAAGGATTTCTAAGGTGCTGATAAAAAAAAATATTTTTATGGAGTACAAAAAACCTGCTTATTCCCTAAAGAAGTCCTCCTAGAATCTTATTAAATTTAACTTAATTTAAATCCCATAAATCCACCTTAGAATTTTCAAAGTGTATTATTTGAAAAGCCTTATGCAGCAGCTGTCAAATGGCTGTCAAAAATGCTGACGTTAATCATAGCTGACTTGGCCGTGAGTGGCCCAAAGTTGGCAACATTTGTCAAGCGATTGACATGCAAATGGTCAGCGCCACTTTGCATAAAAATCCAAAAAGCGCTGAGAGAGATCTCCGCAGCGGCGACAGTACATATGTCAATGTGACAGGCTTGCATCATTCTGCTGCTGCTGCTGCTGCTGGGGTCGGCCATCGGTAGTCAGAGTCCCTCCTGTCAAACAATCAGTCAGTCCGTCAAGCCGGCCAGTCTCTGTCACTCAGGATGCGCACGAATGCAAATGTCAATGCTGTGACAAGTTGTCCAGCGAACCGATCCGGTGATCCATCGATCCGTCGATCGTTTTGTGCAAGTGCAATGGAAAATTGTGTGTGTAGCGCGCATTTGATTGACGATTAAGACGCCATCAATCAAGGCATCAGTAGCGAACGAACAGTAGTAGCAGCCCCACCCCATATCCACTCCCCCTTTTTCCGGTGATCAGTGATTGCTGATCGCTGATCGCCGATCGGGCAGCTTGATTTATGCACGCTTTGTTCGTCTGGCTGTCCGATCGCGGGCCATTTGCAAATCCAAATCACATCATTGCCAACAGTTACATTTGACAATGCCTTGGGGTACCTTTCGGGTCTCGCCATGCCGCGATCTCTCTCACCGCCTTGCGCATAAATTGGCCCCAAGCCGACTTGGCGACCTGTCTCGGATCTCAGTCAGCTTCTCGAGATCCCAGCTTTCAGCTACCAGTCCCGGTCTCCCTGCTGTCCCTCCCTGACTCCCCTGTCTTGTGTGTGTTGCAATCCCAAGTAATTGTTTGCGACATACGTCGCTCGCTTGTTGTCACATGCGGAGAGAGAGAAAGAGAAGTTCGGCGATAAAGGTCGATCTTCAATGGCATACACTCGAAAAATCTATATAATTTTAAGGCTGAAAATTACATTTAAGGTATAAAAAATGAAGAGTCTATACACATAAATCTAGGGGAAACTATAACAAGTAATAAGAAGAAATTAAATTAATATTAAAACTATTTTTAACATGAAGAAAACTATTTTTGTATTCAAAACTGTTCACGCAGGATCTAGTGAAAATTTAGCTTAACTTAATTAAGTTGTTTATAATTTTTTTATATTTTTAAATCTTTAATTTTTAATTGAGACTCCCATTTACAAAAATTTAATCTTTAACGATATATTTCTCTCCGAAAAAGACCCTCATTAATGCGACTTATGTGAATCTTGATGTCTTAAAAATTATATAAAATATTATGGTATTTATTTATGAATAGGAAATAGATTTGAAATTTAATTCTTAATCACATTCATAAATTTTAAAATTATATAAAGGTAAACTTGATTCTTCAAAAAGCTATTATAATAAGAAACAAAATAGATTGCTTAAGCTCTTGCCAGCTTGGAAAGATCTGAGCTAATTAATTGGATATAATTTGTATTTTAAGATGACTAAAAATGAATCTTATTATATCTACTATTATACTTGTATTAACTGAATTAAACCTATATTTTTCCCTGTGCAGGTAATCCTTTAGGAAAGATCTCCTCTCGCGCTCCACTTGATTGACAATAATGCATGGTAGCAGCAGCAGCAGCGGCAGCAGCAGCAATCGAAGGAGGAACAGCGGGAAAAGCAAACCCAAGCCAAGATCAGCGATCTGCAACGACGATCAACGATCGACGAGTTCCATAAGTTATAGTAGATGTATGCAAAATAGTTGACCTGTCCGTGCGCCGTTTCGATTGTCAGTCATTGTGCGACTCTCGGCGGCCGGGCGACTTGATTTGTTTCGTTTCACTTGGTCGCTCGGATCGCCAGATCGCCGGATCGCTTGGCCCCCGATCTTCAAGTCCCACATGTCCCATGTCCCGTGTCCCGTGTCCAGTGTCTCTGTGTCCATCGAATCGATCCCTGACTTTGTGGCTGCCTTTCTGCCCTTATAAGTCGTCTGCTGTTGGCCTGTCAATATTGACTCTCGTTATGTGCAGTTCCTTCCTTATTTAATGGATGCACGAACGGAGCGGGTTGACAAACGGACAGCGGACAGGGAGACGGACGGACGATCCTCGGACATGTCAGTGACATAAGCTTGGGTTTACCATATTGGCTGAAGGCTAGTCGAGAGTTACTTGGAAGTGCTGAACGCTGCTGCTGCCGCTGCTGTTGCTGCTGGTGTGGCATGCAATCGGAGATTTATGGTTCGGCATTGTCTTTTCGGCAATGTTGTTAACTTTAACCCGTTGTTTTGGCATTTGCCTCTGATCTGGTGCCCTGCCGCCCCCAGCGAATGCAAATAATATGCACAAAATGTGCTGTAATGGAATTATTTGGGCCCAAGAGTAGTTGATTTTTGTTCTCATTCTTACTTTGAATTTATAGAACTTGTTTGGGCTTAAAAAATATTTCTTAAAAACATTTTCAGACACTTTTGGAAAACTGAAAAACCGATAATCACATCATTGAATCAATGACAATGACAATGTTGAAACTCTGTCCCAATGTCCAACTTCAAGACCAATTCCAAGTGCCCAGCCTATGCCCAAGTCCAAGACCAATTCCACAAGCCCACATCACAACCCATAGTCCATTCCCAGGACTGTCCCGTCCTGTCGTCTCCTCTCGAAAAAGCATTCGTTTGTCTGGTCTGTTCGTTGTCAGCGGCTGCGGCAGCATCCGTCAACGGAGATAACAATTTTTTAAATTGAAATTGAATGAAGTGGTTTGCTTACAATATAATTTATACGATGAATGCAAATAAATTACGCGAAAACGAGATGAGGCCCCTGGCCTTTCCCTTTTTATTCGCTACTGTTTTTTTGTGGCTTGTCGCTTGTCGCATTGAAATTTGTGAGAAATCTCCCTGGCCCAAACATCTCCCGGCTATATATCGTTTGCATCTGGATTGCAGTGCCGCCATTTTGCGCATTTCCATTGTTTCCATTGCCTTGGAGCTCCCCCTATCCCGGTTCTCCATCGTTTTGGCATTTTTACAGCAATCGTATGATGCATAATTTAGCTAATGAAGCATTCTGGCCAGAGTCTCGGTTTTATTCCCATAGGACGACGACTGTGCGAGTGTTTGACCAAATTAGTGGGTAATTGTGTGCGGATTTATATCGTTAAATGGTGGATTTTACATTTTAATGGGGATGAGTACTAAGTTTAAGATGGGTATTTGGGGGGAAGAGTATTCTAAAGGGTTGAGAAGTTTATAAAAGTTTTTATTTAAATGAGAACTTGTAGAAAATTCAATTATGTGGAAGTTGTATAGTTATATTGTAGTTTTTTTAACAATTATTTAACCTAAAATTATGATATTCCCTCGTAATAATTTTATTTAATATATAAATCCTAGCAAACTCCTAATAACTTCTATGAAAACCCTGTATTAATTTCACTCTTAATGATTTCCCTTAATTCTATGATCCATACTATGCATTAGACAACGGGAAAATAGGAAGCTTTTCAGTTCAGTGGAAAACCCCCAGATCGGCGCCTGTGATCACAGTTACCGCTACTTGTTGGCCGCAACAAAAGAGGCTTTAGAATGCGGCTCCTCTTTGTGGGATATTATATATACTACTTGGAAGGAACATTATTTAGATGGGAGAGTGTGTGCGATCTAGCCATCATAAGGCACACGCCGCGTGGGTTTACAAACGGCGAATCGGGTAACACAATGCCCCGCGGACAGATTAAGATATCAAAGTCAAAGTTCGCATAGCCGCCGTTTTTGAGATGCGAGATGCACCGGGCTGTGACAAAACGGTGGGTCCCACATCTCAGAACAAGGTCCACTCAACACTCTTACTCGAGAGCACATAGAAATCTAATCTAGTCCGGGATCGGCAAGGGAACACAGAGAGAAATATAAAGCTGAATTTATAAATTTAAAATAAATCTAAAGGATTTTATAAAATAAGTATGCTTTAATTATTAAAAAGGCTCTTCTATTATTTTTCCTTTAACTTATATATTTTTTTGAGTAGATAAAAATCATAATTATGATTTAGAAGGCTTTGTAAAACACAAATAAAAATTATTCAAAGGCTTAATTTGAACCCAAACTCTTTCCTTTAAGTTCTTTACTCTTTACTCTACATTAAAAAATATTTAAAAAATATTTTATTATGTAAAAACTTTAGCAAAAACATTTTTCTCCCTGTCTAGCATTAGAAACTGGGATTGTGTTGCTGCTGCTGTGGCTTTTGTGCCATGTCGTGTCTAATAATGCGACAGTTAATAGCATCGGACATTGTCTGCTTGACCAAACGTCTCCGCTATGGGCAATTTTAATTAGACTCTTTGCCTAGCGGTTTGCGTGTGGGCCGTCACTGGGCTGAGGCTTTTCCATCTACACCACTAGCGAATTTCCCTTGCTCCTCGATTTTCTGGACCGCAAAACTCGTTGACAGTTGTGTGGACTGTGGGTCCCGGGGCCCCTGGTCATAAAGCGATTTTGTGTTGTGTGTGAAAGCTGAGCCACGCTTACTGCACATTTTAGTGTCAGCTTAATGGCTTTGGGCCACCTGAAGCTGAACCTGGGAAACTGGGAAACTCTCTTGACCAAACTCACCTTTCTTTAGCAAACTGGAGGCATGCGGATTGCGGCTCTTTGTGCTCAGCGACGAACAGTTCCAGCGATGCCATTGAAACTGTTGGGAGAATGCCCGTGAAATAGGGGAATTTTAATGGTATTTCGTTTGGTAGTTCATTTAGATATAGAAAACAATAACAAATGTGCTATCAATGTAATCTCATTACAGTTTCGGCTTTTAACTTTCACTGGTAAATTTATTGAACCAAATTTGAAGGAAAGTGTTAGAGAGATCTTTAAATATTATATAAAGCTTCTTACCTGAATTTGACATTCACGTATGGCCATATCGAGTCCTTCCAAAGCCGCCGCCGTCACATCACTGGCCTTGTAGCAGAGCTCCACTTGGTCCTTGGTCAATCCCGGTACTGAACGGCAGGTGGCACGGCCATCTGGCAAGCCATAAAGCCTGGAAATATATAAAACAAAAATTAGCAAACACCCTTGATAAAGTGGTAACCCATTAATATTACTACCTATGTTTTGAAAATGTTAATTCTAATTAAATTTTGATTACCGCTACCAACCGCAGTGGGCAATAAAAAATAAACTCCCGAAAAAATTCCCAGCTCAACAATTTGAAAACCGTAATTAACCTTGAGTAGCTGGCGCAAAACCGCAGCTGAAGCCCGAAAAAACAAGACTTAACTAATTTAATTTTGTTTTGTTTTCATTCCTTCCAGATGTGAAATTAAATTTGCTTTTATTTGTTCAGATTTAATCGAGCTACCCACAGCGAAGCGGGCTCAGACGGTAGCTAAATATAATTTTTGTTACCAAGTTTGTGATAAATCTTTTTCGTCAAATTTTTAAGCGATGAATCAGTTGGTTTTTTTGAGCAGACAAAAAGAGTTCTAGGCGAGATTAGGCGCTACTTAACCCCAAGGAAGCAAGGTTTATTAAGTTTGTCAATTATGTTTATTGGAAAAACATTATTTAAATTGTTTATTTATTTATTTTTTTTAATTTTACCAAATTAATTTTAAAACTGATCTGAATAATTACCTCGATTATCTATATATCAATTTTAATTTATTTTTAGTTGTCGAAACTTAAATAATTTTCTTTATCTAAGAAGCAATTATGTAATCTTAATAATTTATATTTTTAAGTACCATTTTGAGGATTGTAATGACTGAAATTGTGTCTCTTAACACTTATGTCACATTTGCTCAAGGAGGGTTAAACAATTGCCCAGAACTCTGAGCCGCTCGCTCCATTCCAGAGTGAACCCATTTAAGAGCAGCCCGTGGCATTCAAGGTCAGCTGAGTTGAATTAAGTTGAGCTGAGGTGTTCAGATCTTGAGCCAGAGATACAGATACGAGTTTTTTTTTTTCTGGATTTCATTGACGCTTGCAGAGGGTAGGGTTATTTTGTTCAGAAGTTTGGGAGTTTAAAATTAAAAACTTATCTAAAAGATTTTGCAAATGTGATACATGTTAGAAGTCACTAATTAAGGAGATTGATAAATTGTTTTATATTGATAAAAAATAATATTAAATATAAAAAATAATGCTAACTTTGCTCAAACAGTAATCCTTTTTTTTGTAAGGCTTTCTATAAATTAAGAAACATAACAAAATATATGGTTTAAGAGGTTGATTTTTCCTTTAACAAATATCTTTGAATTTTAATGTATTAAATAAAATCTACCGTCCTCAAAGGGTATTTAAATATTCGACTTTCAGGCATAATTTTCGTTCTCGTTTTTTTTTTCGTGATACTATGTGAGTGAGTGCCAGTTGACGTTGAACAACTTCATCTGTTTTTAGCTGAACTGAAGTTGGCCTAAAGTTGTTGCCACATCGCCACTTGCATCGCTTTGGAATCGCGTCGAAATCGCGTTGATCTACGACACGCAGCGAGGAATACCGGGCGTATACGTGATGCGCGTCTGGCGTCTGCAGCTCGCAGTCGTTGGTAAATATATATTTTCTTAATGCCCAGGCTCATGATGCGCTTCTTCTTGCTCGCGGGGTTAATTGTGGCACGTCGCGTGTAGGAAAAACAACGAAAAAAATTAAACAAAAAACAAAAAAAAAATGCCTCAAATGTAGAAACGTGCCATTTTCACACACGTCTCTTTTGGCTGCAAAGAGCCAAGATTTCAAGATTCTCATCGGTATTGCGCATCATTTTGTATGCCAGTCGCGCGCCGGCGTAACTGCAGTCGTTGATTTAGCCAGCAGATCGGCAGATGGCGCAGATCCGCACAGCAGGTTCATATAATTTACGAAATTTGTCGCTTAAAATGCTGAATTTGCAAATAAAAGTCCTGCTTGCTTGGAAGTTGCAAGAAGGGTTAGCTTTAAGCTTAATTTTATTAAGTTTTTATCCAATCTAAGCATTAAAAACCATAAAGCAACATTGCTCGATGCTTAGACAATAAAACTGTATATTTAAAATATAATGTATTCAATTTTAATTCAAAAGAAATTTTACAAAATTATCAAACTCACATCACACTTTAAAAATTGGTTTATGATTTTCCATTAATAACAAACAATTTTATGATCTAATAAAAACCCTTTAATCCAAATATGTCTCACACAACTCCCCTTATTTTTATCATTTTCCCATCAAAGCAACAAAACTGCTATTCAAAAGAGTAAAAGAAAATATTCAGCCAGGGAGAAAAAAAAGAAGGATAAGATGAGAACCTGAACAACTTCTTGGCAAAATGCATTTTAATTGGCTGACGTTTCTGCGATACGAATGCGAATATGCAATGCGGCCAGACATCTCGCCAGATAAAGAATTTAAACTGATGCACATTTTGTTAACAGCTTTATAAAGCATATGGCTTTTAGTTACCATTGCCGATGCCATTTGCCGACTTCAATAAAACTGATAAGCGAACGCAAAGAGAGAAAGAGTTGGGCACTGAGAAAAAATTTTAAAAAATTTAAGTTAATATTAAATAAGAGATTTGAAATAAAAGAATATTTTATATTATAAGTATAAGTAGGAAAGCTTTTCTAACATAAGTAAGGTAATACATATTAAAGTAATAATAAAGTTAATATTCATTATCCAAAAATCTAACTAATATTTTTTGTGCTGAGAAACAATTTATATATATTCCTGAAAACAATCTTATATATTTTTAAAGATTCTGCTTATACGTTAATAATTAATTTCCAATACATCTTCTATAATACGCCTTATATTTTTTATAAATTCTAGAATAAATATTCAGACAACAATTTTTTCCTGTGCACTCGAAGTGAGTGAACCGCCGGTTTCAGGACTCTGACTCATGACTTTCAAGCCAGTTCAGTTCCCAGATTCCTCGTTAGCGTATTTCACGCGATGCGATAGCAATGCAATTGATTCGCTTATAAAATTTATCGATCGTTGTTCCCTCGAAAAGGAAGGCGAAGACGTTCGCTTATCAGGCTGAAGGAGTGTTGAGGCCAAGATAAAAGCCGGCAACTGGCCAAGCTCTAAATTTAATTTCGATTTTGATTTTCATAACCGCTCTGCAGTCGCCTTTCTCACGCTCTCGGGTTCTATTGAAATGCCATAAAAAAAGATTGAGGCTTTAATAGGCGCCGCCACAGTCAGACTTTTTCTCCCTTATATTTCTTGTATTTTTTCCTTCATTTTTTGTCTGGTCTGTCAAACGGTAGCCCATGCATAAATCAAGGATTTCTGCTGTTTTCGGCTTATGCCTTCACCGAACCGTATATATATGTATATATATCCCATCTTGGTTATTCAGTCTAGCCTAAGCCAGTTAGGCAAAACAATGTTTCCCACATACAAACAGAGATAGCCGAGAGATTTTGAAGCATTTCAGACGGGGCAGATAACTCCCCTGGTGGAGACATTCCTGAACAACCATCGAGTCTGTTTTTTTTGGGGGGGAAAAACGGTTAAGGGGGGGACTCTGGGATTGAATTCGGGCGACCACAGCAACAGCTAGGAATGTCTTTGATCTGATCCGTTCGTACAGAATGATCCGGCAGAAAAATATTTCATTTCCATACCACAGCGAGAGAGCGTTTTTGGTAATTAAAACGAATTATCGCATATTTTAAAATGCTTTAGAGGTTGCTTCAGGCTTACTTGGGAATTTTTGTTTACAAAATTAACGATAAATGTTTAATTCCTTCAATCTAAAAATAAAAGAAGAAAATTAATTAAATTTGGAGCCTCCTACCCAATGAATCTATATAGCATTTCATTTGAAACTCAAATATTAAAAATAAACTAAGAAAATTATTCAAATATTAATTTTGCAGTTCGCTTAAGTAGTTTATGTCAAATAAATTTTTTAAAAAGGTTATCGAAGATCAATACTTCCGTTTCAGTTCCAGTTTTAGTTGTAATTTTCTTCTTATTTATTTCCTTTAAATATATAATTTTTAATCCAGTAAATCCTTGAGCCCCCACTTTAATTTGATTTATTATAAAATTATGCTGGCTGGCAAATAAGCAGCTTGTGTGGCTCATAAATAAATGCATTTCTGGTGGCAGCTTAAAGAACCCTTGAACGTGTGAAATCTGCTGCAGTGGCTTTCTCCTGCTACACCTGTGTGCGCAGGTGTGCGTTGTGGGTGTGTGCACCCAATTAAGCTGCAAACTGCAGAATTTGCGACCCGGAGGCGTGGCACTCTGACAATTCATTTGCATTTCAAACGGGCAAAATTGTGGCGTACCAAGGCACAACCATGGCACCACCACCACATGGACATGGAAATGCACCTACTGCATTCTGCAACGGTGTGTGTGTGCCTCATTATGCGTTGCAATTATGACGTTGCAACTACAAGGATGACGACAACAACAGCAACAACAACAAGAGCAACGAGAATGCCAGCGAATTGCAGGCTGCACTTCAGTTGCAAGTTGCAATATCGCTGCAACTCTGCTGCAGTCTCAACAAGCTGAGCTAAAAAAGTATGTTGACAACCCCAGGAAACAGGACAGAAAAAAATTTTAGGGTTTAATATAAAACACGAAGTGGAAAATACCCTTTTTTATGTCTTATTTATTACTATTTAATTATGTAGGAAAATCAAACGTTTTATCTTGTGGAAAATTAACTTAAAATCACTTAAACAATATTCTTTGAAGTTTTGCAAAACTTAGTTCTACGATCTTTGACTTTTCTTAAATGATCTAACTTTATTTAAAATTAAAAAAAATGGAATATACAATTTAAGTACTACATTAAGTAAATTATATATTCTCTATAAATCTGATAATAGTTTAAGTACCCCCAACGAGGGCATGAAAACAAGGAGAGTAACGAGATTAACAAGCTGAAACTACGAGGCGAGGCAACCAGTCAGGCAAGGCGAAGTAATGCAACTAGCATCCAAGCCCTGCTCCTTCCCTGCTTTCTGCTCCCAATTCCCCAGCTCCGCCTCAGTGCGCACACACCGAGAAAATTCAGAGACCGGGACCAGAAGACGCGGATTGACAAGCGACCCAGGCGCATTATAAAACTTGAGTACCGGGGACCACCCTGCAATTGGAATCAGCACAATTGTGTGTGTTCGGGCCCCCATGGTTCGGTCACTGCAGAAACAAGAGACTCCAATCCCAGCTCCAATCATCCACTGCGGATGATGATGATGAGGAGCGGCCACGGGAGCCGTTGGCAATTTTATCTGCGCCAAACAGCGGCTGGCCTTTCATAAAATGGCGTTCGTTGTGTGGCCTGGTCTAACATGTAAGTTGCCATTTTTATTATTTGTTCGAATTGGTCCTCGGGAAGAATTGTTAAAGTTGTGGAATTAGTGAAAATTATATGGATTTTATGGGAATATTTTTAATGTTTATTATAATTTTTATTTATTGAAACAATTTATTTTTGTAATTGTTGAAAGGCTACTTCTAAATTTCATTTGGGCTAATAGTCATTTTAGATTGTTGGAATAGGTTTGAAAAACAATTGTTGAAATTGTTAAATTAGTAAACGTTTTTTACACTTTTTTGAAGATGTTTTTATTTTAAATCATAATTGTTATTGAATTAATCATTTGATTTTAGTGTGTCAATAACATAATTGTGAATTAATTAGAAGTATCCAGTTTTATTCGCAATTGGTTCTTCAAAGTGTTGCAAAATCGTTGTTGAAATTGTTAAATGAAAAAATTGTTAAGTGAAAATGGAAGAAAATTTGTTGGGAATTTTATTTATTATTTTATTTAATTATTCATGAATTTTATCTTGAATATTAATAAATAAAAATAGTTTCCGTTACAGAAAGAATTATAAACATAATTGTATTGGTGAACTTTAACCCTCTTTATCAGTACAACAATTTTAATAGTTCTTTAAGTACCGTTTCCCATTTTTTTTTTTAATTTTGTAATTAATTTAAAGTTAAATTGATGATGTTAACCATAAACAATATTCCAAAAACCTTCCCAAATCTCCCAAAAAATCTAAGCATGAAGGTGAAATTGGACAACCGCAACGATCTCTGGTTAATCTGACACAATTAGGTTAGCTTAATTTCTTCCCAGCCCTATCACTAGATCAATATTAATTATGCCAACACCTCCGACTGACAGCTGTGCTTCTCCCCGCTCAGCCTACCGGCGATTGATTAATCTGTTGTCGCTGCAGCGCACCAGCAGCAGCAGCAATATTAACCCAATCCACTGTTGTTGCTTGTCGTTTAATTAATTAAGTCGCCGGCAGCAACAACAAGCGGCGTAAAACACGGGGTAATGAGCCCGGCCCGAGTCTTGGAGTTAATTTGTTGACAGGCTATTTACGCTGCCGAGTGTTTTGCTTTACATACTCGCAAATGGTGATGGATTCGGTCTTAGGATTGAATAGACGACGTGTGGGACTCACCAGCGTGTGCAGCAGGCCAAGATAATCACAACAATTAAATGCAAATTGCAATGGCTCGATGTTGTTGCTGGCGTGGCGGCAACCAGGTTGCTGCTTCCTGTTTCTTGTTGCTGCTGCTGCTGTTGCTTGTGGCCTTTTGATGTTGCTTGCCACGCAGTCATCGCTCGGCTTTGATTTGCATAAATTTTCATACAATTGGAGGCAAATGTTTAATTGCACAGCATTTTCGTTAATCGATTTATCACTCGGCACTGGCACTACTCTGGTTATGGTCGATGCAGCGGCTGTTGAATTCGTTCGCAGAGGCCAGTCATCAGGAAACATTTTGTAGGGCACATTTGAAATATCATTAGCAACCGTTTCTCCCCCGTTAATATGTTATTGTTTCACATTTCGATCTTTAGTTTTTAGCTAAATTATTTTATAAAATGCAAACATGAAATATATTAAATTTAAATTTAAGAAGTTTGAGTTCCTAAATGCCGTTTGGGTTTTTCAAAGCTTGAATTATTGGATTATCCTTTTCGTGCACTTTATTATGTTAAATAATTTTGTATATATTATTTATAAATTTACAATTAAAAGATTACCACGACGCACTATATTATTCTCAGACACTATTTATTTATTTCGTTGAATCATAGATTTAATATTTTGAAAATTATTCCTACACTTGTATATAAATTATCTCTCCTAAATTTATGCTTTTTGAATTCCACTTTTTATTATTATCTTATGTGTTTACTTTTTTTTTAGTTACACAATTTTTCACCATTTAATTTTATTTCTCATACAACAAAAGGCTAATAGCTGACTGACCATTCGACGATCTGCAATGGCTCTGGCTTTCAACTTTGGAGCTCAACTCCTTGGCTACTGGCCAGCTAGCGAAAATCGTTTTCTCGTAATGTTTGTCGTTATATTCATTATTTTTCTTTATTTTTCTCATTTACAATCGCTTTTTACCCCGGCTTTGAGAGGGGAGACGGGAAACTGGGCTTGTCCGATTGGTCTGTAATTCAAGTTTCGGATTCTTGTAGGTTTTTGCCTGAACTCTCCTCGTTTTCTGCTCTTTGCTTCTGTTTCTGGGTGGCTTTGCATACTTTGAATCGATTGGATTTGCGGTTTTTGTTAGGAAGGTATGGGTCTGTGGCAATCGGTTTCAGAATGGCGATAACAAATTTAATTTAATAAAGCTGGTTTTATTTTATAAGTCCTCGAAATTTATAGAACAGAGCAGATACAATAATGTAAGGAAAATTTCAGAAATGACAGCTGGTACATATTAAACTAGTTTTCAACATTTTTTAGATTTATGAAATATTTAAGTTAAAAATTATGCAGCCTAGTATTTTTGAAAAAAAGTGCATTTCGTTTAGTTAATTGATTTAAGCTATAAGGTTTTTATATTACTGGAAAAAATAGTTAAGTCTTTAAGAAATTATTAAAGCTATAAAGCTTAAAGTTTATTTTAAATTGAATTTAAATTTCATTTTTTTTTTTTTATTCTATTGGTTTATGTTCGAAGTTCTTTAACTTCAAAGTCCATAAATTTATTCTTTTAATTAATTACTTGGTTTTAATTATAGTTGTCACACTCTTGAAATATTTATTTTAATTCTCATCTTATATTAAAAATCTTGGACATATTATTATTTTATTTATTTATTTTTTATAGCAATAAATTTGAATTTTTTTAAGATCTATTTTTCTATTGCACGGAAGACACAGGACACGAACGTCCTGCCAGCGAAGCGAGCCGCGCGACTATGAGACGAGAGCCGAGCTCGCCAGCCTCTAAATGCAAATTAAAATTGAAATATTTGAAACAGAGACTGTGGGCTTCGTTGTTATCGCCATCAACATCATCGTCGTCCTCGGTTGTACTCGCATCACATCGTCCTCGTCATCGTAGTCGTCGTCATCATCCTCGTTGTCCTGTCCGTGTTATCCTGGGAATTACGCTTTCAAGGAGGTGGATGTGGAATGTGCGCGTGCCTTTCCCGTTGGAGGGTGAATCCCAGAGCCGATTTCTGGCTCAGCGACTGGCTGGCTGGCGAAAGTACAAAATACATCAAAGGATGCAAGCACCAACAACCACACAGGACATGCGACTATATTGAGGCAGGGCTGCTCATTCTGGTTTTCAGCAGCAGTAGCATTTATCGCATGCGAGAGAATGTCATTGTTATCCTTTCGATTTACGGTGTAATTAACACACTTTAAGGGGTAATCATTAAGGTATTTAAATGGATTCTAAGTTGAGTTAGGGTAATAATTAATGAAATATTTATTTTAAGTTCAGTAAACATTCTGTAATTTAATTATTCAAGCTTACTTTATAATTTGAAGTAACTTTTAAAGTACACCTATGTTTATGGCATTTTAATTGATTTAAGACCTTAACCCTTGCGGCCTTGCCTGGCCTCTCTTGACACCTGACTGCCTGTTGTCTGGCAGTCTTTAAAGACTGATTAGGCTCTGCCGGCTTGTGTTGTTGTTGTTCGTGGCAAGGACACACGACCGAGTGCCACTTCTGCTGAACATCAAAGGGTTAACAACAAAAGTGAAACTGGTGCAGTGTCGCCTCATTCTCTTGGCATTGTTGTCCTGTCAAGGACTCCAATTATTGCAATTTCCAGTCTTTTGTTGTTGTTGGCTGCCTTTGAAATATGCTAATTTATATACTCGAGGCGGCAAAAAACAAAGGCCCCGTCAATTGATTCACGTCTGCTTCCTTAGTTAGTTCAAGAGGTTAAATGTGGGGTCGTATTTTTTTTGCGGGAAGCAATGGAAAATATGGGTCGTTTAGGCGGGCGGCTTTTCTTCTTTTATTTTCATTTCGACAGGGTATGTGTGAGTGTGTGTGTGTGTGAACTTAACCCTCTTTGACTTTTCACTTTGCTACTTGTTACACTTCAAAGGGATTTCCCACACGAGCTGAAGGAACACTTGTTGCCAGCTGTCCTTCAAGGCAATATGGTCGGAGTTTTATGAGGAAACTTTGATAGACATTTTATTAAAGGAATTTATAAGCTTTCTTAATTTATTAACAAGCTTAGTCTATTAATTGAAGGTCATGTTCAATAACAAGTTATTAAATAATTGATTGATCATCTAGATGATCATAAATTGTCTGTCAAATTAAATATAATTATGTCACTTTGTCAGAATCAAATATGGTCATTTATTAACTGAGTTCTGTCAATTAATATGTTGTTTGTTTTTTATTTGTTAATTTGGAAGGTAATACAA
Source organism: Drosophila ogumai (assembly GCA_018904815.1). Classification (NCBI taxonomy): domain Eukaryota; kingdom Metazoa; phylum Arthropoda; class Insecta; order Diptera; family Drosophilidae; genus Drosophila; species Drosophila ogumai. Next base: position 7,848 of record JAEIIJ010011224.1, on the reverse strand, counting down.
GTTGATTTATTTAGTAATCTACAAAGATACTTAATGATTTTTAGTAAATGAGGAAAAGGAAAGCCTGCAAACAATTCATTAATTTATTAAACCTATCATAAAATAATGCTAATGTTCATCATTCACAAAAAACTGAACTTATTTTTAGGGAGAATTATTTACTTACTTATTTTATAGTGGCTGCTTTTAGAAATCATTTTTTAAAAAATATTTTATCAATCAAGGGACTATAATAATGGCGTTTCAAACCTTGAAGTGTTGTACCTATTTTGGAATATTAACTTCTTTATTATTTTTTTGCTAAGTCTTTTCTGTACTTACTCTTTTCGCCTCTTCAATGGAAATTCCTGTGTCAACTACTTGTGCACAATGTTAATGTTAAAGCTCATTAAAAATTATCCGTTAACAGCTTCATGGATTGCATCTTTTATGCAGCTCCCTCTCCTCCCTTTTACCCAAACCGCAACAAAACCACAAAATAAACAAAAAAAAAGAAGGAAAACAACGACAGCGGGCATTTGACCATCACATTTACCGCATACAATTGCCATGAATCACCATCACCTGGCGGTGGCTTCCACTCGCTTTCAGCCTGGGCCTTCGCCTCCGGCAGCCAAGAGGAGGAACATCCATCAATGTGCCGTTGACATTTGCTTGGACCGCTGACAAGAATTGTCACAATAAACAATACAACCACGACGACAACAAGAACAATGTTGGTGGAAACGGGGAGGACACGTGACGTGATCAGGAACGGATTCGGATTCGGAATCAGGAGCAGGCGCAGGAGCAGGAGCAGGAGCAGGAGTTTGGAATCAGACTGATGATTAGTTCGGTAAGTGGCAGCTTTTTTCGGGATGATGAGGGGCGCATAAATTACCGAAAGGATTAACCAACCAGACTCAGACAGCTGAGGGACCAGAGCAGAGGGTAGGTAGGAATCATTGTTTTTGCTCATGTTCAGTGAACTGTAAGGGATTCCACCGGAACAAGGAGGAATCTGGAACCAGGAGTCGGGGGGCTCAGATACCAAGGGAAGCGGAGCATTATGTTAAAATTACAATTAGATCAATTTCACAGATATCAACATGAGTATTTGGGCCAAGGGGCAAGTGTTGATGGGATACCAAAAGTGAGACAGCGAGGGGTGGCTTTCATAATGAATTTTCTAAAAAGGAAATATATTTAATGAGTTTAGGAAGAGCGAAAAATACTCTATAATGCTTTCTAATTACTGACTTAAAAGCGACTTATTATTTTGTATTATTTATTTAAATTATGAATTAATTAATTTAAGGGCAATATTTATAAATAACTCTTAGCCATCACGACAGAGAAATAAAACCCACCAATCCCCCACAAACAATACCCAGATTTTCCATTGATTGGTTTTCTTGAGTTTGCAGGTGTGCCCTCGCCAAAGTTCACAACAATTTGTGCTCATTAAAATGGAAAAATTCATGAAAAATTCATCATAATGATGTAGCCCAGGGTTACCAAATACAAGCTACCATAATTTAGTTAATTTTCGGTTGGGTTTACGCTTTTGGTTTTTGTGCTGCTGCCATTTTGTGGCCGATTTTTTCTTTTAATTAACTCGAATTGATGGCGCGTTCATAAATCCTGACAAAAATCTGACAAAATGAAGCAAATTTTTGCGTCGTTCGGAGTAAGAAATAAAAATAAAAATTAAGCGAAAATTAATCGAAGTAATTTCGAGAGGCAGCCGCAGCGCAGCTTCTCTCCGGCCCTCAAAATCGGGCGACATAGCGAACATAACTTGTGGAATTCTTGGGGCCAAAGTGGCACAAGGTAAAAAGGGTTTGGGGTTCGGGTTTTGGGTCTCTTGCTCGTATGGGAAAAATTCCGCTGGCCTCCAATCAGTGCACACACAGTTTGCATTGCCCTGACATGAAAAAGAAATCAGTGCAGTGCCTCGGCCTCGGCCTCTGCCTCCTTTCCTGTTTTTCTCTTCCCTCTTTTTTTGTTTTATTTTTTTTTATTCACAATTTTCGGATGCAGAGCTGTGTGGGAAAATTTTTCAATTTTAATTGCACGTTGCGCTGCGTTGTCGTCCCAAAATTGAAACAGTCGATATCCGAAAGGGCCCACCTACAAAATCCCGCCCCGGCTGTAAGGGTGTAAGGGGTGGTGGTGACTGGCAGGCTGGCTGGGAGGAACGCACAAAGTTCGTATAGCTCGCGTCTGCATACCGGGAGCGCCTTTCTATGAAAATTCCTGGCAGCATCTCGTCGCAGCCGCGACTGGCATCCCAGCAATGTTTTGGCTCTCAACTATGCAGCGGAGCTTCCGAAGTCTGTCCTCCGGCCCCCAAACTTCCCCGGGGGAATCCCCCCCTTTAGTGGTCATGGCAAGTTTAGCAACCAAGAAGCCATGAAGGGTTTGGAAGGAAGGCGTTGCTTTGCGCAAATTACAATTAAAAATTGTTTCAAGTGGTTTACAAACCGCAGCACGCACACAACTCCGCAACGAGCTGGTGGAAGCAGTCCTCCAATGGTCAGGGTTGGATTGGGGACTTAAAAAGATATATATTAACTATACAAATGTGGTTTTTAGGATATATAAAAATATATTATAATTTTCATTTATTTTTGGTTAATTTCAAAAAGGAGGAATGAAGAAAAATCTTTAAGTTTTGAAATTGCAAATAAATATGTATGAAAATGTTATTAAAAAAGAGTCTAATTTTGCTGTTAAAATATAAATTTCACAATTACTTTATATTTAAATAAACAAACCATTTTTGGCTCTTTAACCCCTTAAAAATCTCTGTCACAATTTTTATTGCAACCCTACTGCCTGCCGGACTTCGACTTCGACTCATTCACATCATCGTCGGCGCTGTGGTCATCATCATCATCATCATCAAAATGAAAGTTCAAGTGCATAGCACTCCACTCGTTGGCCCAAGCGGCCATCTTGGCTTTTTAGTGACTGGTAACCAACCAGAAGAAGTGCCGGGGCCCAACGGAATGGAGATGAAGATGGATGGAGATGATATAGAGGGGGCACCTACACGAGAAGCTGAAGATGAGGAATCGGAATGGACAGCGGCAGCAACAGCCGGGCACCATTGTTGCTGCGGGCTTATGACGTTGATGTGGCGCTGACCGTTGACTGCATTCGTCATCCAACAAGTTGCAGCAACAGTTGGCCAAAAAAACAACAACAACAAAAGAAGAAGGAAAAACCTGCTGCGGGGAAAATAAATAAAGGTTGAAGGGAATGGAATTCGCAGATGCATTCTCATTGGAACCGAAACATTTGGCCTGTGCGAGCCTGTGACTTTGATTTGCTGCTGTCATTTTCCCATCTCCTGCTCTTCTTTTTTGTTTTTTTTGTTTGCTGCACTGCACCATCCATCCTGGCAACTTCATTTTGTTTGCCGGCTGGCGAACGGAGTGCATCCGCGGCACATCCAACCCCCTGGACGCCACTGCGCATGTCTGCGATTACCGCCAACAAAATGAACGCCCTGTGTGTGGGTGGAGCCAAAAGAGCGGAATGAACTTGGGGCCGCCGGGAGCTTTGCGAGCTTTAAGTTTCGGGGATTTACCGCACAGAACTTGGGAGCTTTGGGCAAAGGATGCCCACACAGCGTTGCCAGATGGCATCGTAAATTATGGTAAGTGCAGGCGGGATTCCAAGGATTTTTTGGCTTATCTTTAGGTAAATAAGAGTTTATTTATTTAAAGAGATTTTTAAATTTACCAAATGTAAGTAAAATCTACATTTTTTTTTTAGGAAAAATGTAATTTTATTTACTGAATTTTTAAAAAGCAATCTTTGCATTTCACTGATTTCGAACTTGATAATTTCAAGACAAAATTAAACATGTTAATCACTGGTGCAAAATTACGAAAAAAATATTCAAAAACCTTATTTGATCTTTTTTCAAAAACACTTTAATTCAAAATTAAAGCTCTTACCAGGTATCTCTCGTTCGTAGTTCCCCACTTCATCCTGGGTATTTCTTCTTCCTCTTTTTGTTCCAAAGCATCGCGCACGCGCACAGCTTATGAAAATTATGAAAGATTTACATTAATAATTCTTACAAAAGCCACACATAAATAGCCGACTGGGCAATCTGCAGAGAGCCTCCTCTTCCCCCCTTCCTCATTGGCATTCCCCAACACAAGGATGGAGAGAAGAGAAGAAAAAAAAAAGCTAAAACACAATAACCATTTTTATTAAGCGACAATCAGCGCGCGCTGCGCGAAGTCCAGCTCAGTGAATCCCCAACTCCAGCTGAAGTCCAGATCCCCAAGCTTCCCAGCCAGCAACTTCAGCTCCCCAAGTCCAAGTCCAAGCTCCAGGCTGGGCTATACACGCGGAAAAATAGGGGAAATTTTGGGATTCACATTTATTTACTTTTATAAAGAATTTATAAAGAAGATTTTAAATACTTTATAGAAGAAATAATTTTTTAAACACTTTAATTTTCAAAATTATACTATTCTTCAGATAGTTTGAAATTTTTTAAGAGCTAGTTTATTTTTAGAAAACTTTTCTCTCTGCACTGAGTAAGTTGTCGAAGCCGGGGTCCAGTTCGACCTGGAGTTCCAGATCTCGGGACTCTGGACTGGGGGGACAACCCGCTGCGCATGCGTGCGGGGCTCTTGCATGCAAATGGAATCACTTTATTAAACAGCTTACATAATTCATGTGCTGCACATTTAATTTAAGGTCATCAGGCCCGGGCAATGGGCAGGCCGCATCATGGGGTCCCGCCACATCCCGGGCATAATGAAAAAGACTGTGTAATAATTTTTAAATGTTTGTAAAAATAGGTGTAGACAAGTTGAAATTTATTATGGCGACGTTGAAGCGGTGGTCAGCGAGAAAGGGAGGTGGAGAGTGCTGGGAATGGGGAGCGGACGGAAGTATTTTTGGGTTTATTATAGGTTTTAAATTAATTTGGGTTTACAATAAGATAATGCTTACAGAAATATATAATTAAATGAATTGGTTTTTGAAATAATTTAATAGCACAGATTTTTTTGTGAAATGCTAGATTAAATCTTTAGTTAAAAATTACTGCAATTTATTTAAACTACAAATTGTCTTTAATTGAAGGAATATTTATTAAATGTAGGTGTTTTTAAATAATACCAAGTTTAAGGCTTGTTTTAAAAAATATTTTTAAAAATTTTGAGACGTTAAATTAAAACAGAGATCAGAAAATATATAATAAATATTAAGAAAGTATGAAAAAGGCGTTGAAACAAAGAGATACAGAAAGTATTTCAAAATTATTTAATATTTTTATGTTTTATTAATAAATAAAAACATTTTATAAAATTTCTAAAATTACATAAACTATTTCTTATCATATTTTGTATATTTATATTCTGAAAAACTACTTAAGTCTCCGATATTTTTACCTTGCATTGCTGTAACTCCAAAAAAAGAAAGAGATGGGAACTGGTAAAAAAGAGACAGACGGCCAGAGACCCACCTGGCTTGGCTACCCACCATGACTGCATTAAAAATCAACTTAATTTCACTGCCCATGGGGTCAGTTTTATGGAAACACAAAAACCAAGATCAACACAAACACGGCAACTGGGCAACCTGGGCATCCAGCAACCAGCAACCAGCCACATCCAACATGCAGCAGCGGCAGCAACAATAACAATAACCGAGAGCAACGATGAAAAAATGATGAAGACCTCCAAAGTGGCAAAACACGAAATGGCAACAAAAATCATATTTTCACAGGCGCTTGGCGTTTGCGCAGAACTTCGCACTTGATCGGCCGTTGGGATGGCGGCGGGATCTCTCCTCTGGGAGAGAGAGACCCCAAAAACATACGCAATTATGTGTTTTTTATTAACTCCTGAGATCCATGCCTTCGGGAGAAGCAGAGTTCAGTGTTTTCAGTTGAGCTCCTCCACTCGCCATTAGGGGGGTCCACACACGCACTCTCTATATAATTTTAACACATGCTGCGTTTTGGGCCTTTCGTTTCTTGGTCTTTCTTTCGCTTTTCCCATCTTCTTTCTTTTTTTCTTTTTTTTTGGCACTGCAACATTTCCCTCTTGGCTTAATAACTTTATTTAGCTTAGATGGAGTCGGAGTCGGACTTCGAGATGGAGATGAAGATGAAGATGGCGTTGGGTGAGCCGTGTGTGGCTTTAGCTGGGCAGGAGGATCGGCACGAACGGATCGAGATTTGGCTTTGGGGCTTGGTATTAATTAGTGCGATAGGTCCTTTGTGAAGCCAGGCACCATAAACCGCAACAAAGGGCTGGACAAAAGGCTCAACTTTGGTGTTGTATTATTTAGACATCAGGACTTTGATTGATGATTCTTTTGCCTTTGGAGTTGCATGACCCCGGGTCTTAATGGCTAACTAATAGCATTTAAAAGGGTAAGAAGAAATCTTTAAAAAAATATAAGAAGCTTGAATTAAGAATAATAATTAATAAATTAATATATTTTATTTTCCAAGTTAGTTTTTTATAATAAATAAATGGTATTAGTATTCTTAGAACATACTTATTCTTAGAATATAATAAAAGGAAATAAATCGTATTTGTGCGACAACCAATTAAAGGTATTATAAATATTATCATAATTACCACTTTTTGTGGCTTAAATCATTATTTTAATAATTTAATAAACAATCTACAACTAAGTTCATTGCTCCCCATCAAAGTTACATAAATCCAAAGGCTTTTTTAATGGTTTATTTTCCTTTTAAAACCTTATATAACACCCTTTCCTGCCCTGAGTGAAGAGTTAAACTCATTTTTCACATTACAAGTCAAATTAGCAGAAGGCCCAGGAACCACACAAAAATCCTGCGCCACATGGAACAATTAAACAATTCATTTATCTTAATTTGTCCGCAATTTCCTTGGATCACCTTGGAACCCAGCTGTCCCGCTGTCTTAAAAAAAAAAAAATTAACAAAAAATTTGAAATTAATTGCTGTCTGCGACTTTCGTTTCGTTTCGGTTCCATTTCTGCTGTGTCATAATCTTCACACCCGAAAAAAGGATTCACGATCGCAGACAGATCTTAAAGGTTGGAGGTTGTAATCTTTAAATAATTTAAGCCAATTCGCCGTAAACCGTTAAAGGTTAAGGCTTGGAGTTGAGACCAGGGCGTCGCCCATCCATCTGCGAGCCGATCTCCTCGAACCGATCTGTGTTAATATTTGCTCACGATCATCGGCTTTTAAGGATCTCCAGCGGCAGCACCGAAAAGGGAGTGCGGTAAGGAAAAAAAAACCCTAATTACCGCATTAAGGTGTCAAAATGATGAGCATCATCTGCTTTGTCTGGGCCTTCCTTTTGTCGGCAACAATGTGGCAAATTTAATGAATATGTCAAGTAGTCAGCGCTCCAGAGTGTCCAGTGATAAATCTGCCTTAACGTCTTAGAACGATGGGAACGCGGCCAACATGGACCATGGACCATGGATTTTTCACGAGGAGGAGTCGCTTTTGCTTATGGAGCGTGTCTGATCACCAGATGGCAAACATTTTGTCTTTTTTCGCCTGGGAACTTTCAGAAAGAACTACGGGGTTTATTTTTAGTGGCCTGTAACTTTGTGGTCAGTCGCTTAGGAGGGACTCAAATGGTGTTGAATGTGTTTAAAAATAGCTGTTAATTTTATAACATATGTAGAATACTTAAGAGCACTAGTCAACGAAAACAAAATATTTCAAGGAATTTATGGTTAAACAATGCGTATTTCAAAAAATTACTTTGAACAAGCAAGTATTTTATGTTAGAATCTATAATAATTAAGACCACTTTAATTTTGGGCCTTTATAATATTTAAATAATTTTATTTTAACTTAATCTCCTTTTTTTT